>JAADXR010000415.1:0-27538 GCA_023337935.1 Elongisporangium anandrum
CTAGATATATGTTCATCGACTTCTGTCAGAATATGGGCATCCGGTATCCGAAGACTGGGTTCCTGTATGTCTCATTTGAGGACTCGTTTACCAATGCGGAGATATCTGGGATTCATAGTAGCGAAATTATTGATTTGTCTAACTGAAATGACAGCGTCAGGGAACTTACTGAGTTGCTAATTCGTGTTTCAAAAATACAGATAGTAGGTCACTCCTTGGTCTCCTCTTCCTCCTCTTCGTCTTCTGTCGAAAGGAATTCCAGCTCCGTCATGAGCGGAATGTGGTCACTGCCGAATCTGGAGTTCGGGATGCCGTTGTGATTTCCCTGAAAGCCACTGGGTAGTCGACCGGACTTGCTGTAGCTGTCGGACATAGCTAGTCGGTTGAACCAGTTGAGCGGGCCTTCTTCCTGGCGCAGAACCTCTTCCGATGGAATGTCGAGGATCTTGTACGGCACAAGATTGCTCTGCGAGTACCAGATGTAGTCGATCGTCCAGCAGCGACGGAAGTTCACAGTCGTATGTGGAGGCTCGTTCTTCTTGCCGTCTTCTGGACGCAGCTCCAGCTCTGTGGACGCGTCTGCATTGTGCAACGGACTGGTCAGAGCATTGAGCTTGTACGATCCGTAGGAGCTTCGGAAGGCTTCTCGCACGCCTTCGAGGTTGGGATTCTGCATGAACGAGTTCTCCATGTATTCGTAGATTGCGGACTCGGGCGAGTTGTTGAAATCTCCACATAGAACAATCTGCCAGTTGATATGAAGAGAATGATGTTAGACCAAGACAGATTGACAGACGCCCATCGCTAATCTCTTACAGGAAGTGTGTGCTTGCCCGTGACAGTCTGTGCCAGATCTGCCTCGTACTTATCCTTGATATCACTTGTGAGTCGGATGAGTTCTTCCTCCAGCTCAAACAGCTCGGCCATCTGATGATCCACTTTTCTGTGCAGCAAATAGCGTCAGCTCAAAATTCCACAACACACAGAGACGGCAACTCAGAACTCACTTAGCATTCCACCAAAGATGCGTACAGCCCACGAGCACGAACTGAGCGAAATGGCGCATCTTGAGCAGCGCCAGAATAGCCACTCGGTCATGCGGGTCGTGAAAGTTGATGGATTCGCATTCCTTCAGCTCGAACTTGTCTTTCCTGCAACCAAACACCTCAGTCCAGCAGCCAGAACAAGCGAGCTAGACGCAACACACTTGTAGAAGATGCCGCAGCCGTCGTGCTTCTTCTCGCCCGACCAGTTGGACACGTGAATTGACGGCCTCTTCACGTAAACGCTGTCGTATCCACGCTCAAACAGTTCGCTCTTGAAAAAACTGAAGCGACACACAGCAACAGACAACACGTGTTAACGACCGTGCTATTGCTGCATGGGCCAAGCGCGAGCGAGGGAAGGAACCAACGTACGTCCAGTAGTCGCTGAGCTCTTCCAGACACACGACATCGGCGTCCAATTCGTCCAGTTGCCGCAGCAGCGTCATTCGACGGCTCTCCCAGTTCAAACTCGACTCTATTACGTAAGGAAAGTGGTTGCGCGTAGCCAGGTTGCTGGCCAGGATGTTGAGCTACCGGTACACAGCAGTCAGCCATCAGTCCGGGTCTCTGGCTGTCTCCTCCTCCCCCCAAGTAGGAAACTGCAACGCTATTCGCACCTGAACGATGGTGATGGTCTTCTTCGAGTGCCTCTCCGTGCGCACAGCCTGCTGCTGCTGCGTGCACTGCAGAAAGCGCGCTTGGCCCTCAGTCTTGGCGGCCGCCTCGCCTTCCATTGCTCCACCGGAGCTGGTGCTGAGCTGGCGACAGAAGGGCGCTCTCCTGGCCGCCTGCCACGAGCGCCAGAGCGCCTTGTTGCTGTGCGCCATCAGGGACACGGACGTCACGAGCGCCACGCCCACGCACACGCGCGCCCCCGAGACCATCGCAACTGCACGTTGACGCAGAAATGCTGCCGATTTATGGGCAGCGTGGTCCACATGGAATGGATCCCTTACCTTGAAGTGCCGTGCAAAGTACGAAGTGATACGCAAGGTGAAAAACCTCATGGAGAAGCCCACTGGTACAGCTGTGGTACATAGCAAGGTTTTATGGATAATTGCCTATTGATCCATTGGTTGGTGGTGTGCGCGATGGCGACAGCCGGGAGTCATTTTTGGATTCAGGTTACCGACAGTCCAAAAGCTACTGGTATGTCAGCCTTGCTCTCTGCGTCGGATCCGCTTGATGCTGCTGCAGGATGCTGACGCTCTGCTGCTCTTGCTATTGGTGACACAGCCCTCTATCCAACATGTCGCTCGTCAACAAGCCCACCAAGACCGTCGAGGCGGAAGAAACCCGCATTCACCGCATTCGCATTACGCTCTCGAGCCGCAACGTGAAGAACCTTGAGAAGGTCTGCGCCGACCTCAAGCGCGGTGCCGTGGACAAGAACCTCAAGGTCTCGGGCCCTGTGCGTCTCCCCACCAAGATCCTTCGCCTCACCACCCGCAAGTCGCCTTGCGGTGAGGGTACCAACACGTGGGACCGCTTCGAAATGCGCATCCACAAGCGCATCATCGACCTGCACGCCCCTTCGGACATCGTCAAGCAGATCACCTCGATCTCGATCGAGCCTGGTGTCGAGGTCGAAGTGACCATTGCCGACTCCAACTAAGCGCTCTCGTAGCTCTTCGATTGGAACGCCGACGTCGTGCAGACGGCTCCTTCCCAAGCGCGCCCTGCGGTCCTTGTGACCCGAGAGCGAATGGAGATGGAATTGTTTACATGCAAGCGTAAATAATCTCAGAACCGGTCTTTGTTGGCTGAATTGACAACACAATTGGCAGCGTCAGTGTCTTTCCGTGGGTCTTGTGCTATAATGCAATTGCAGCAATTTGTAACTCAAGCGCTAGGACTCTGTACACAGTAGCGGATTACTCCAGGCATTTAGCATGCCTTCATTCAGCTGTGTGCGACGATAACAAAGCATGGCTTGTCAGACATGCTTTGTCATCGTCGCATCACTCCATTCAATGTGCTCCACACTACTAATCGACCAAAAGGACCTAAAATAAGGTAGTGGGATCGCCTGCGCCACGTGAAACTGACTTGCTGGCGCATTTGCGGTGGTTTTGGCCCCAGACCAAGAAGCTCCAGCCAGCGTCCAGACCTCCACCATGCAGTTCCTGCTGCGCCTCACGCGCGCGCCCTTCACGCAGATGAGCGTCACGTCCGCCATGGGCCTGGCCGCTGCCTTCGCCGCCATGACCGTGGGCTCTGCCTCGTCCACCTCGCAGTGCGAGGAGAAGCCCAAGGTGGCGCTCAGCCCCAAGCAGTTCCGCTCGTTCCGCGTGCGCTCCGTGGAGGAGCTCACGCCCAACACCAAGCGCCTGGTCTTCGACCTGCCCAGCGAGGAGCACGAGATGGGCATGACGGTGGCCAGCTGCCTGCTGGCCAAGGCCCAGGTCAACGGCAAGAACGTCGTGCGCCCGTACACGCCGACGAACATCAACGAAGAGAAGGGCTTCCTGGAGCTCGTGGTCAAGGGCTACCCCACGGGTCTGCTCAGCAAGCACATCGTGGAGCTCAAGGAGGGTGACTCGCTCGAGATGAAGGGCCCGTTCCTCAAGTTCGAGTACAAGGCCAACCAGTACAAGAAGGTGGGTCTGATCGCCGGCGGCTCGGGAATCACGCCCGTGCTCCAGGTGGCCAAGCAGATCCTGCGCAACCCGGCCGACAAGACCGAGGTCACGCTGCTGTTCGCCAACGTCACGGAGGAGGACATCATCCTGCGCGCTGAGCTGGACGCGCTGCAGTACCTTTACCCGCAGTTCAAGGTCGTCCACGTGCTGAGCAACCCGTCGGACTCGTGGACGGGCTACAAGGGCTTCGTGTCCAAGGAGATGGTCGAGGAGCTCATGCCCGAACCGTCTGACGACAACCTCATCTGTGTCTGCGGCCCGCCACCCATGATGTTCCACGTCTCGGGCGACAAGGCCAAGGACAAGTCCCAGGGCGAGCTGCAGGGCCTGCTCAAGGAGCTCAAGTACTCGTCCACGCAGGTGTTCAAGTTTTAAGCCGTCCTGGGTTGAACTCTGCGCAGGGAAGCAGCCATTCCTCTCCCCATCATCCATCATCAGAACCAAACGAAGGGCGTTGTGAATAAAATAAAATGAACTCTCGTGCCAACACTCCTGATCTTCCGTGTTCGCTAGATGCTCGTGTTGAGGAACGTGAACAGCTTCTTGGCGCACACTTTGCCGATGATGGCTGTGAGCTCATCGAGCGACATGCGACTGAGCTCTGCGAGGTTCTTGACCTTGGTCAGCACCTGGCGGAAGTTGTGCTCCGTGATGCCGGGCAGTTTCTTGAGCACATCCACAGCGTTGGTGTTGTAGGCTGCAGTGGACGTCGACACCACGGCCGTGCCTTCTGTCGACTGGCCGTTGCCCAGCGCTATGGCAGTCTCCACGTCGGGCTCGTCCTGGTGCTTCTTGATGACCTTGAAGAGGTCCACTGTGGCGTGCGGAGACCGCGACCAGAGAATGCGCAGCGATGGGAAGTGCAGCACCAGCAGCGTCAGTTTGGAGATGGGGTTGCTGGCATTGATCTCACTGCCGAGTTCCGATGGATCTTGCAGCGAAAACGCTCGCCCCTCAGTGAACTCGATGAGCAGAACTGGCGTCTGATAGTAGCGCCGCATGTTCTCAGCTTGGTTGAAGAGCCGACCAGAGTTCAGCGAGCCGAAGAGATCGGTTACACTCTTGCGCTCCACACAGATCTGAGGCGACAGGATGTAATCGCCGACGTCGATGGTCACAGGCAACACTACCATGGCTTCCTTGTGCAGCATGGATGGGAGGGCGCTGCGGAACTCGCGAACATCGACCACGACCTTGACACCTGCAGGTTTGGTGCTCTGAGCACGTCCACCAGTACGTGTGTCCATACTGTACTCCGTCGCCTGGTTTTGCCGCACTTTGGCATGGAACGGCACGTCGTACACGTTCGCTGGGAGCATCAGGTTGGCCTTTTGGTGGATCAAAGCCTCAAAGGCACGCTTTTCTTTCTGAATCTCGGTCAGATACGTCTGCTGTTCAGCGCTCTCGTCGTACATCATAAAGTAGATCTCTAGCGGCGTCTTTTGAGTAGCATGGAATACTTCAAGCTCACGGATGAAGGCCATGTCAGGGTCGTATAAAATTACATACGATGGCAGGAGATCCTGGAGCAGAGAACTCGCTCCGTGTCCTTGCTCCAGAGCTTGAGCATATGTGCATATCACAATCTGGTCCATGGGCTCCACAGACTCCAACGACAAACAAGGCGTACTTGATGAAGACGGAGTTGAAAAATCATCGCTGTCCTGCACTTTCTTGCTCTTGGTGCTCTGTACCTCACTTCGGTGGCCCGTAAAGAACTCTAACTGATCCATGGGCATGCCGAAGCTTGAGGCTTCCGAGAATGAACCTGCAGCTGATGCGGAGGGCTCTCGGGCGCGCTTCTTCCCCGCACCTTTTTTTGTTGTTCTTGCGTTCGCAACTTCATAGAACGACGGATCATTCGCTCGGAACTTGATTGCGGCATCGATCAAAAGCTTTTGCTCCAAGCCGAGCGCACTGCCCTGTTTCTTGAGTGCGGTTTCCTTTTGCAGCAGGTAGTGACCGAACCGTTGCTGCATCATCATGCGTTCCCCCAGACTGAGAAACTCTCGCAGTTGTGCGCAGGTACGATCATCTTTGACCATAACAAGCACAGCTGATCCGCCACTGAGAGCCCGAATACTGGCTTCGTCGTCCTGTCTGGCGTCTCGCTCTTCCTGGATCTCATCCAGTACCTCTGCGAGTGCCTGCCACTTGGGATTCCCTTCCAGAACCAGTTTCAGCTCGATAGAATCTTTCTCGGGGGTGCTGGTGCTGGTAGACAGAAGGCGACGCACATTCAGCGGCTTCTTGGTCTTGGAGTCGATCACTTGGTACAGCCGCTCCTTCGCCGCCGCAAGTAGTCGATCCGCTGCTTCGGTGTACAACCAAGCGGATGGGAACCGCTGCTGTGCGTTCATGGTCTGGTAGTTGAGCAAGAACGAGTAGTACGAGATCGCGTCATAACGAGGCAGATACGACAGCAGTTGCCGCAGCGTCGTCAGGTCGCCCACGAGCTGCTTGGTCTTGGCCGAGAGTTTGTGCCAGAGCGGATCCAATTGCCGCCGGATCGTCACAGAGAAGGCCTTGGACAGAGCCCTGTCCATGCTGAGCTCGGACGCGTCCAGAGCCTTGGTACTCCGCTGCAGCTCTTTGAGTGTGGCTTCTAGCGCCACCAGGATGGCCTCCTGCATAGTTTTCATGAGCGGCGACATGGCCACCTCGATCTCGTAGACCTGCGGCTGGTTCTTGTTCAGACACGAGTGCACGCCGACGTGGAAGCGTGGATAGAGCACTGTGTGCCGCACGTACAGATGCTTCATGATCTGCTCCATCTTGTTGAATCCGGAAGAGAGGCTGACGGCTTCGTCCGAAAACCCCTTGAGGAACCCCTCACGGTTCTTCTCGCGGTACAGACGAAGGATGAACGCCTCCATGGACGTCTCCGTCACGCGGTGCGCGTCATTGACTAGAATACCTGTGATCATCTGCGCCATGGAGAGTGAGTGAGATCCAAAGCAGCCTATCATTGATGGCAGCAGCAGCGGGTTACCTTGCTGTCGAGGTGGTTGTTGAGCAGATCGACCACCAGGATGCGCGACGTGATGAGGAAGCAGCCGCCGCGCTTGTAAAGCTGCATGCGCTCGTTCGCATTGCTCTTGGCATCGATTACCTTCGGCAGGTGCTTGCGATCCAGCCCCAGCGTCAGCAGCAGATGCTGTAGCGTCGCGATCTGCTCGTTCGCGTTAAGACACAGCACGAGGCTCTTGGGAGAGCAGTGGATGCGCACGAAGCAGGCCAGCGCCCTCTGCACGCCCAGACCTTTGGCCATGACCAGCAGCGCGTCCTGGTCGTACAGCTCCTGGAAGATCTCCTTCTCGAACGCCAGCCATTGCGGCAGCGCTTGGCCCCTCGGACTCTGCATCTTTAGCTGCTGAAGCTTCGTCGGCAGTCGGCAGCATGGGTTGCACTTGCGTGGTCCACGTCAGTTTAGGACAGATACATAAATTAAGTGATTTTACACTAATGTTGTCCAACCCTTCCGGCCAGCGAATGAATGCCAGTCACAGTCCCAAACGGCACTTGAGCTCTTGAGCCATGAGGTATCTCCGCGCCAAGGGCATCCGCAAGGCGCTGCGCCAGTTCCACTTCCTGTGCGGCATCAAGCCTCCATACAAGGTACATCTGCAGCTGTCTGATCTCCTTCCATGGCTCTGTCTTGGCTCACTCACTGGTCCTTTGTCTCAGGTGCTGATCGACGGCAACTTCATCGCCATGTGCATGCAGATGAAGGTGGACATCCACGAGCGCCTGCCCAAGTTCCTTCAGGTTAAGCCGCACGAGTGCGAGTTCTACGTGGCGGCGGCCGCGCTCAAGGAGCTGGAGCTGCTGGGCGACGCCATGCGACCGGCCTTTGAGGTCGCGCAGGCGTTCAAGGTCGTCCACGCGGACAAGGACATCGAGACCAGCAAGGACGGCGCGCCCGTGGACGTGTCCACGGTCATGCAGGCCATCATCGGTAGGAACCCGCTGTATTGCGTGGCTCTCGTGGCTTGGTATGCTAACTCTTTTACGTCTTCTATGCGTACAGGCGAGCGCAATGAGCGCAAATTCGTGGTGGCCACGCAGGAGGTGGAGCTGCGCAAGGCGCTCCGCATGGTGCCGGGCGTGCCGCTTGTGTACCTGAACCGATCGGTGCTGGTGTTCGAAGACATCTCGCGCGCGACGCTGGCCATCGTGCGCCAGGACGAGAAGATCAAGTCGTCCAAGCTGGACGAGAACGAGAAGCGCAAGCTGGAGCACGTGCTGAAGGAGAACGGTGACACCGACGAGGACCAGCAGCCACAGCAGCGCCTCAAGCGCAAGCGTGCCAACGCACCCAACCCGCTCTCGTGCAAGAAGTCGAGCAAGAAGAAGGTGCGCGTGAAGAAGAAGAAGACTTCTGATTAAAATATGGTCCTTACATAATCTATCTCACTTGGCTACTCGTCGATCTAAAAGTCCTTGTCCCAGTCGCTGCCGTCGTCCGTGTAATTACCGACCTTGTCGTCGCCGTCCGCGATGACATCGAACTGCGATGCGTCCATGGGGTTGGCCAGCTTGGGTTTGTAGGGCGCCGGCTCCTGCTTCTTGTAGACGCGGTCCCAGTTCAGGCCGGAGAACCAGGCGTGAGAGCGGATGGCCTGCGCTCCGCCATGCGTGAGTCCGAGTCGCTTGGTCTGGTCTCGCTCCAGCAGCTTCGAGATGAGATCACGACAAGGCTCGCTGACTGTCGTGGGGAACTCGAGCGTCTGGCGAACGATGTTCTGGCAGATCTGCATCTGGTCCGCCTGGTTGGCACCGGCGAACGGCGAGTAGCCAACAACCATTTCGTAGATCAGCACACCGAGCGCCCAGTAGTCCACGCCCTTGTTGTGACCCTTGCCCAGCACCAGTTCCGGTGCCAGATACTCAGGCGTGCCGCACAGTGTGTACGTGCGATCGGTCACGACCTTAGCGAAGCCGAAGTCCACGACCTTGAGGTAGCCCTCCGGGTCGATGAGCAGATTCTCCGGTTTGAGATCGCGGTACACGATGTGTCTCTCGTGCAGGTACTCGAGCGCAAGCAGCACGTGGCTGGCGTAGAAGCGAGCGTGGTTGTTCACGAGCCGACCAGGAGAACTCGGCGTGCAGTGCAGGTACGAGAAGAGCTCGCCGCCCTGCACGAACTCCACGAGCAAATAGAGATGCGTCTTGTCCTTGTAGGTCTGGAAGAGCTTGAGGATGAACGGGTGGTTGCACTGCGCCATGATCCGCTTCTCGTTCAGCACGTTGCTCTGCTGCTTGTAGGCCACGACGTTGGCCTTGCTCAGCACCTTCATGGCGTACGGCATGGCCGTGCTCTTGTGGCGAACGAGCTTCACACGACCAAATGTGCCACAGCCAAGGGTTCGAAGGAACTCTAGCTCGGCCATGGGAATAGCATCGCGCAACGCCAGCTCGTGGGTGCGTTGGTCTGCTTCGCGACTCAGCACGTCCTGCAGAGGCCCTAGCAGCTCGATGAACTTGGCCTGATCCAGTGAGAGGCACTCCAACGGGCCATTGGCGATCACATCGGCCTGTCTGGGCTCGCCACGCAGCAGAGACATTTCGCCAAAAAAGTTTCCGGATGAGAGCGTCGCGATCTGGCGCTTGGCTTCTGCCTTGACGCCCTCGACCGACTTCTTGACCGTGGCCGAGCCGCTCTTGATGATGTAAAACGTGGTGCCGGCCTCACCTTCACGGATCACAAACTGTCCGTCCTGGAAAGACACAGGCTCGAGCGCCTGGAAGAGCTTGTCTTGCTCTGTGCGCGAGAGATTCTTGAGCAGCGGAATGGACTGGAGCACGCGCATGCTCATGTTGTGGTCGATGACCTCGCGTAAAGAACCAAGCAGGTCATCGAAGGCCTGGCGATCCAGCGCAATGAGTGTGACGTCCGTCTCGGCCGTCACGTTGGCCGCTCTGGGTTCGTGCGTCATGAGAGCTCGCTCGCCAAAGTAGTCACTGTCCGTGAGTCGGAGAGATTCGGCATCACCGGCATCCGAGCAAATCACAGAGCCATTCTTGATGATGTAGAGCACGTTGCCGCGATCTCCTTTCTTGATGATACGCTCGCCCTTGGCGAACGACACGATCTGCGCAGCCTCGGCCAGCTGGCTTAGCTGGGTCTCCGTCAGGGGCTTGAGCAGCGCCACTTTGCGCAGCGCATTTCGACACTCATCGATCTGATCTGCTTGGTTGCGAGCCACAAGACGGCGGAAGGTCATGCGATCCAGCGCCCACAGGCGACCAGCCTGTGAGCACGTGATCGTGGCAGTACGTGGACAGTTGTACACGAGAGCAAGCTCGCCAAAGGTTGCTCCCTTTTGGACGCTGCTAACGTGACGGCCTTGGACTGTGATGTCGAAGGCACCGGACTCCACCACATAGAAGAAGTCACCGGTGTCGCCTTCTGTTATCACAATCTCGGCCACGGCCACCTGCTTCTCGACCATGAGCTGCGCGATCGTGTCCACGTCACTTTGGTCGATCGTGTAGAAGAGGAAGTTGTTGGCCAGAGCCTGCAGAATAAGCTGTGTTGACTCGGCCGACTTTGGCACCGCCACAACCTGCATCGGCGCATCCACGACCACACTCTCAGCGAAGATGTCATTACGGCGGTTGGCAGCCCGCTTCTCGCGCATGATCACACTCATCTTGCGGTCTACAAGACGAACGATATCAGTTATCAGTTCACATCCTCCAAGCATTGCCATTGGAATGCAATGGCTCCATACCAGCTGACGATGCTGCCGCATTCTGCGCAAGGACCGAGTCGAACTCCTTGACCGTCTTGGACGGCACCGAGTTGATGCAGCCCATGGCTCAGAAAGAGACCGAGAGGATTGGATTTCGATTGAGAAATGAGCTCGAGTTTGTTGAGTTTCCCACCCCACAGAAGCGCAGCAGGCATCTTGTCCACGCTCTCCTAAGACGAGCAGGGAGGATTCCAAGGCTCCGCTGCGTGGGTTCTGTGGCACTAGCTCGCTCCTATTTTTAAAGTTCGTTCTCAGATCCACCACAGCTATTTGTGATCAGATCTCGTGTCTTTCGTCAAAGCGCACGAGTCACCTCCGTTTTGAAACGAATCGCATTGCCCTATGGCTGGAAATAGCCTGTTATTGGTTTTGCTCACTTGGAAGCGTGGGCACCGTATTATGCAGCATGGAGCCTTCATCTGGATGGGAGCACCTCAATGACGGAGTTCAGAAACCCACGGACGACTGCGTCGGCAAACAGTCAGCAGCTCGAGTACCATGTCTGAACGACTGGGACGACAGCGTGGATCGCTCGGGTATGGTGGAGCTGTGCCAGTATGTCCAGCGTCTGGAGGCGGAGAAGCAGGATCTACTGGAGCAGGTTCACTTCTTGGGCGAACAGGACGCCAGCCACAAGACGCAACTCACGAATGCTGGACATCGAATCGAATTACTTGAAAATGCACTACAAAGTGCGAACTTGACAGCTGAAAGCGTTCGGGAAGCCAAAACTCTGGCTCTCGCAGGCCAGGAAAGCGAGCGAGCCCGCGTGATCTCTTTAGCTGCATTGTTGGATGAAGCCCAACAGCGCTTTGAGGACACGGAGCGAGCTAGACAGCTTGCGGTTTTTAAGCTCAGTGCCTTGCAGGCCACAATGGCTGAGAGTTCTTCCCAGCAGCTTCTTTCTCAGACCACGATGTCTCCGTCGCCCTCAGTCGGCAGAGGCCTAGAGAATGATGGGGTTTCGTCCAGTCTTCACGAACGCATCGAGTCCTACAAGCGAGAAATCGAATTGTTGCGACAGAATCTCGAGCTCAAAGACGAGCAGACGAAGGAAAAGCAGCGCATCGTGGTGGAACTTGCGCTCAAAACCGCCAACAACGAGTACGCGGCAGCCCTGGAACAGCTGGAGCTAGACTGTGAGCTGAAGATGAGCGAGTGGCGACATGAAGAGGCTTTGCGAGCGAGAGAGATTGAAAATGCCATGGAGCATGATCGCTACAGCATCCGATTGGAGATGAAGCACGCGCTCCAACGCGCTCAGATCGACCAGCGAGTGTCGTACCTGCAAGCGCAAGCGGCCGTAGCTCAGCAACAGCAGTACCAGAACCAGCTCCGTGGCGATGGGAGCGAGAGCTCGTTCTCGTTCGGAACTCTAGACGAGGTGCTTGTGCGCATGCAGATGGAGTTGCTACGAACGCGCCGCTTTGAGGCCCTCAAGCGACTGCTGCTGATCCGGCAGTCCAAAATGAACCGAGCTCGAGTCATCAGCTTCTGCCGCTGGAGGATCCAGACTTCTACGAGCCGTGTGTTCCAGCTCCACGCTGTGCTGCACATGCACCGCATCGCGTCACACCTGGAAGGGAGACAGAAGAGATCTGTGTTTAATGACTGGAAAGCGCAGACTCGACTGCGTCATGTACACGACTTGCAGACGCAGGCTCTCTCTTGCTGGAATCGCATGTTAGCAGTTGAGCGGATCAACCACGTTTTCCAGCAACGAACGGTAACTTTGCATGCACTTTTCTCGAGTTGTTGAGCTCTAACACATTGTTTTGTGGCGACTAGACCAAGCAGATCGCCTCGTGTTTTCGAAGATGGCACGCGTACGGGACCCCAAAGCTGACAGCGCTGGCTTCGCTGTTGGAGCCGAATGTCAAGCCGCTCGTTGTATTAGGAGGCAATGAGGGTGACACACTCGCTCTTCAGCAGGAGGTCCAGCGGCTGCACGAGCAATTGGCGGCGTCGAAGTCGGAGGCCTGGAGATACAAGCGACAGTTGCTGAAGCAGTTCCTCTAGGCCAACTTGAAACTAAGTCTAATCAAGTGTGTAAATACCGCTGCTTTCGTTTGCCTCCAACCAGTTCACCACAACAACGAAATTTGCCATTCAGATGATAGTTCGAAATCACTCACTGCACACAACCATGGAAAATTGAATTGCAAGAGATGACAGAAAGCGGAAATCAAAACATATTTCAATGAACGTCTCTCATAAAGATTCGACTGAGAGTTCAACTTGTTGGCAGCATATAAAAACGGAGCCAAAACGAAAACGCATTGTGGCATCTGGAGCTCTACTGGGCAGCAGTGCTCGGTGCCGCTCCAGGTTCAGAGAAAGTCTGGAATGTCGCTGGAATAGCCTCCAGTGGAGCAAGTCCACGCACTTTCATGTACTGGCAGACTTGGTTAGGGATCTCAGCAAGAGTCTCCCGCGTCAATGCGCCTGGGTTGCCCACAAATCGATTGTAGGGGACAAATTGCACGCTATATATCGAGGAGAACAACAGCGTCAGTAGATCACAAAACGAGAAAACCAACTTGGTAACGTACATATCACGTTGGGCAGTGACACCGCCAGTGCCACGCAGCTTTCTGCCATCTCCATCAAGCACGTTCATCGACGAGAAATCAGCCGGGCCGACACCAATAATTACAATCTACAAATAATAAAGGCCACGTGTCAGTCAGTATAAAATTCTCGTTTCTGCGCACTACGATGCCGTACCGAGATTGGCGTCGTGTTCGCTGCGTGGATTATAGCATCGATCGTTTGGGCCATATCCATAATAGCTCCATCGGTGATGATCAGGAGCACAAAGTACTTTTGCTTGCGCGGGTCGTTGAGAGCATTCGCAATATGAATCGTTTGCTGGATAATCCTATTGCGACACAAAAGTCAGGTGTGAGATTAAGTATCAGAGAGAGGAGGCGCCGCATTGACTTACGGTGCAAAGCACGTGGGTCCGTGCAGTTGAATATGCATAATCGACTGCGAGTAAAGCTGCAAAACACCATCGGCTCCACGAACTTCAGGGTTCGACGGATTCAAGTTCAAAGCGAAGCAGTGATCCACAGCTGGTGCGCCAGGAGGAATGCCTCCAAAGCCGTAGACCGGGATCATTTTGTCCGAATCATATTCCTGGAGGATCGAAGCCGTCGCATGAATCGCATGTTGATACTGCATAGGAGAAAAGCGAAAGTCAACTTCATGCGGAGGAGTAGGAAATGAAAGAAAGAGGACAACCCAGCAAGGTAAACGCACCTGGTTCGGACCACGCGGATCAATGAAGTGGAGACTTCTGGGGTCGTTCGGGGGTCCATTCGATGCGGTGTAGTCAATGCCTACGATCAGATTCATCTCCATTCCGCCTCGCACTTTAGTTAATAGCAATGCAATCTTCAGTTAGAATCCCAAGTCATGCATGTCCGCAGGCAACTGACAACTTACGGTAGTCCAGAAACGTGTGCTGACGCGTAATCGTGATCTCCTTGGGCATCAATAGTCCAGCATTGGTGTACTTTTTGCCCTTCTTGATGCGAAGAGCGTCGTTCTCGAGCGTCAGGTTGCTGCCACGCTTAGCGATCAATTCCTCCAGCGTCGTAGTGACATTGCCAATAAGATCGGCCTTGCCATTGCTGTCTTCATCCCACACCTGCAGCAGCAGCGTGCGCTTGCGGTCGCCGTTGCAGAGCTGCTGCATGGGCAGTTCAAAGGATCGCCATACCGGGTTCAGGTTGTTGTCGATGGTTTCAGACCGGAACACCTGCGTCCAAGTCGTTCCGTCTTCGCGTAGGCGGTTGATCACCAGGAACGGGTCGCTCTTGCTGAAGAATCCGTCCATGTTGGCGAGTCCGGAGGCCGCGAAGTTCATGCGCACGACCTCGGACGAGCCCTGCGCCTGCTCGGCCTTGACCAGCAGCGAGCCCTGGTGCTTGGCCGACTTACCTCGCGTGAGCAGGAACGTGCCGCTCTGGCCAGGCGATCCCAGCAACTGACCGAGCGTGAACTCAGCGCCGCCGATGAAGTCGTGCTCCGAGAGCTTGGACACGTTTCCCATGTCCTCGTCGTAGATCTCGACCTTGAACTGCTGCTGCATCTCGAAGTAGTAGCTCAGGAGGAAGAGCTTGGACCACGTGGGGTTCAGATCGTCCTTGAGCACCTCCGTGCGGTCCAGTTCGCGCCATCGACCGCTCTCTAGAAGGACCAAGAGTCACACACATGCTCGCATGCATTGAAGCGTAGAGGACAGTACGCACCTAGAACGAAGATGACGGCGAAGGGGTCGGACTTGGAGATGATGTCGCGGTCCTTGAGGTCCTTGGCGGACAGCGACAGCTCCACTGTGGCCGTGGGCGTGGCTTCGTGCGGCAGGCGCTGCATCTTCTTCCTCTCTCCTAGGCGGTGCCGGATACGGTAATGAAACGGAACCTCAACGTAACAAGGGGTGTCGCAGGAGGTGGCGCGAAGGTCGCTTAAACCGCTTCTGAGTTGTACCCAGCGGTCACCCCATACATTCTCGCAACCTCGAGGGATTGGGTACCAATCTCTGGGTACACCAACTGTACCCACGCAATCCAAAGTAGCGTAAATGTACCGTAGTTTGCTCAATCGCCGCGAGGCGAGTGCATACTAAGCACAGGATCTCACGCCAGTTCAGTCCAGCAGCGTCAAGATCCCGAGTCTGACGTTGATCAGAGGGATACGTGCAGCGGAACGACTAGAGGGCGTGTGTAGGTCTGACGCAGCCATTGAACCTGCTGCTCTCTGAGCCCTCAAGTCAGTCGATATCAGAACTGCAAAGGCTCACAAACAATAGCAGCTGACCACGCTGCCCACCATCAGCTTGTTACGAACAGCTGCGGAAGCAGGTGGCCAGTCGGACGCACGCCATGTATCATAGCATCAAACGGTTCAGACCTGCGGACGGAATTCTAGCCAATAGGAGATAAAGTTACGTGACCTAACCAACAACAACCCTCCCTTTCTCGTAGCACCACATGATACACTTGCAACCTCAGCGTTAGAGAGAGCGGCAGGATCCGTCCCAGCCATAGAGGACGAGACTCCCTATGCTGGACTTCTGGAAGCCTTGAATACGAAAGACAGACCACTGCCGCTCTCTATGAAGACCATATAGAGATTGCTTCAGCCTTCCGATGTGTTGCGTGCTTGCTGTGGGTCCGGGTTAACTCATCTCATCTGTGGCGGCAACGAAACACTCTGGACTTTCTATGGACCACTGTATAGAGCAAAGTCATGGGTTCATTGGGAGTCCTCCCTCTCGTCTGCTTTTCATCAAATCAATGTACAGAATTATCAATTTGCACCAATAGACGTGCTCTACCACTGGACGATCTTCGGTGGCAGTGTTTCACCGAGTGTTCTGGCTCGCGTCTCAAACCTCAGGCAGAGCCCCCTTTGTCCTCACAAGCCAAAGAACCCAATGGCCGAGCACAGTCAGACCGTCTGGGCTCAGGCCATCCACGCCGTCACGGTGCAGAAGATGAGTCTGCGAGGAGCCGCACAGATATACGGCGTCAACCACGCGTCGCTGCATCGCCGAGTGCGAAGTCAGCGACAAACTGCCTACCAGCCGACTCGGGCGATTTCTATGGGCCTCAGCAACCCAGAGAAGCCACGCGTGAGCTCTCTGAACGACCAGGTGCGCCATCTCCAGCTCGGTCTACAGGAAGACGGGCGCTACGATGGCCAAGACACGATGAGTCCTCCGCTCTGGATTCACGGCCGCAGACTCTCCAGCCCACAAGGATGCCAGGACCAGGACAGCGGAGAGTCCGATAGCAGTAGCTCCTATTCTGTCCACCAAGGCGGCATCTCGCCCCCGATGACAGCCTTCTCCAGATCGACATCTGGCGGATCCACGAAGAACGGGTCACCCATGAAGCAGAAGGTCTGGCGTCAGACCAACATTGTGCCTCGGGACGTCTGGGAGCACGCCATGAACGCCGTGGAGAAGGAAGGCATGAGTCTCCGGAACGCTGCCAACGCCTACGGAGTCCACTTTGCTGCGCTCTACCGCAGACTGAAAAAGAGGAACGACAAGAAGAAGGTCGCGGCTGCCGTGGCCTGCTACATCCCAGAAGACGATGAGTCCGGGATCGTGCGCGTCGTCGAAGCGCGTGCAAGTGTCGGCATTCACATGTCGTACGAGGAGCTCGAGTCGTTACTGCATCAGGTCGCTCTCAAATACGCTCAAGCTCTTAGTAAGGACATGTTCTCCAGCCTCATGCACCACTTCCGATCCCGCACAGAGAGGTCCATCCGCCATATCGTCCGAGATTGGCCCCAGCCCAGCCTCATGATGCACCCGCCTCCACCTCGTCCACTCACCATTCAAATTCCTGAGGTAAGAAAGCCAGGAGCTCTTCCAAGTCTGTTTGGGCCCGGTGCTCCACAAACGAGTCGGGAATTCGGCTTCCCGCAGCTTCGGCCTATTCAGCCAAGCAGCTATTCCTCTCCGCCCTCTAGACAAGAGCCTCAGGGACTACCACGATTGTCCTTGGTCGAATTATAAGTGTGTTTGTGTGGGTGAATCCATAAAAAATCAGTCGGTGCAAGTTTGCAGCAAATATCTCAACAATAAGTTGTTAATGTAGTCCTAACCCGTGTGCAAGTACTGTATACAGTGCCCGCCAGTGGTTTGTGAAAATTTATATTTTGTACCAAAACGTAACCAAAAATTCTTTTATAACCTAAAATTACACACGTTTGTAGAGAATTACGAGAACTATTGATTGCACTTGGTTTCTTTCCAATCTGAACAGTCTACATACAGTAAGCCAGATCGAATAATCAGATTTCTCAGGTCGGATCAGAATTCTGATGATATATTTCATCGCAAGTAAATTTTATCTATTCAGTGTTGTTTTGGTTGCAAATGTGCCCAAATGATTAAGACGTCGATTAGCACCACAATAATATAATTTATGAGCTATTACAGATCAGACTGAGGTCAGCAACTTGCTTAATATTAATATTAGGCTCTGTATGAGATTTCACCTTAGTTGGCTCTTTAAGGACCTTAAACTATAGCTGCGATCACGATCTTGCATGTACACAACTACAAAATTATGGATTTGACTAGTCACAGCCTATAAACTTATTTGGATGCTCACAAGTCTACGTAAAAATTATTTGAATGTATGCGCACCACAACTACCAGGAATCAGGTTGAATTTATATAGGTATTTGTATGTAGTAGTGGAATCAGATGGAGATTCTTTGACGAGCTTGAATTTTCTCTCATTTACTTTAGCATAGAGCAGCACAAAGCTCATACACACGTAGATAAATGATAAAGGAACCGTACACACAGTATTACATGTAATTATATGATATAGCGACACGACCATGCGCCTTAACGTCGGCTCTTCATACATTTTCTAATGAATTTATTGAGGTCTCTAAAAGATTCCAGAAATAGTCTACGACCGAAATAAGACTATCAACAGCTTCAAATCAGTACTACATCCATTTACAATCATTTACGACCTCTGTAAACGTGCGGTTAACAAGCTTACACAGTTTTTCAGGCGTCAGAAATTTATTATCAGAATTCAGACTCAACCTGAAAATCTGATTATTCAAGCTAACGCACCACAGACTGCAACGAGACCAAGTGCAATCGATAGATCTCGTAATTCTCTACAAACGTGTTTAATTTTAGGTTACAAAAAGAATTTTTGGTTACGTTTTGGTATAAAAAATATAAATTTTCACAAGGGCACTGTTGAGACTGCAAGTAATTGTTTTGTTCTAGGGCTAGGACGTTCAGAAAAATTTGCACGCAGCCCTCCCTCAAAGAATTCTTTAAATATCCATTGCACATAGTTTCGACTGCTTGATGCAAGCAGGGAGCCTGTGCACAGCAGGCATGTATCAATAGACAAGATGGGCCAAGGAAATCGTTTCATGCATTTGTCGGCAGAAGTGGCTCAGTGTTTGGTGCCCAACAGTGAGTATGAGCGTAGGGTAAGTGCCTGATGATTTGTATTTTCGAAAAAAAGTGTTTGTATAACTTGATGCGTAACTCTAACCATACTAATAGTACATCGGGATACTATTAATAGTGGTGGTGTAGTAAATTATACAACTGTCGGTTGTCGATTAGTACTTCGGCTGACTTTTCTATGCGCATCTTGAACTGCACCGCAACATGAACACGACGCTGGCGGCCAGTCTCTCGAGCGCTCTGGATGCGGCGGCCCAGGAAAGCGGTCTGGGTCATGGCGCCGCGCTGCAGCTCATGGTGATCGGGTCAGAGCTCGCTCCGCTTGTGCACGCGCCGGACTACGCGTCACTGCCCATGCCGCTGCGGCTTGGACCCGTTCATCTGCTGCAGCAGGCGCTGGAGCACGCCGACTCGCCGCACAGCAGCATGCGGCTACTCAACGACACGCTCATCCTGCTCATGTTCGGCATGCGCTTCGTGCGAGCGAGAGCTACAGCGGAAGGTCAGTGGACGCAGAGACTGCAGGCGCTGCGAGATCAGAGAGCACGCGAGCGAAGAGACCTCTACTCCCAGGCCGAGCAGGTACAGCGCACGTGGAGGTGTCAGCGGTTTCCAACGCACGCGCTGCCTTCTCTGGAGCTCCAGACAGACAAGTTCCTGATCCAAGAGGTCCAGATGCGAATGAATGGTGGCCAAGTGCCGATGACAGCAGTGCACGTGGATGAACAGCAGCTGGAAGAGCAGATCCGGAGCTACGCTGAGAGTCTGCGTCTGCGTGTGGAGGCGAGAAACCTGGAAGCTCAGCAACTGCGAGAGCGTGAGACTCGAGAGCGATACCAGCAAGCAGAGCGAGCAAAGAAGCTGGTAAGTACGATAGTTCATGGACTCTTGTCACCCACTGACTGTGCATGAGTGCGTCTATAGTACTACCAAAAGAAGCGCCGGTTTGAGAACGCATGTCGTCGATGGGATTATTTGGCTGCACGTCTGCTGCGCCACCAGAGCAATAAGGACAGCCACATGGAATATATTGCGGAAATGAGACGGCAAACGATCGTGGCAAACTCCGATGGAGCTCCGACGCAGGTCCATGGGCGACTTTCAGCCGTTACAGTGACCACGTTGACAGCACGGCATTTGGCTGAAAAGAAGCACAAGCGTTCGAATGGGCCAAGACATGGCTATCACTCCGTATCCAGATGTCGACAGATCGCACGCCACTTTGTTGCAGTGGTTATATCGCGAGGTATCAGCCGCGTTCTGTGTGCGTCGAATATGGGCGTTTATGAGGGGCCAGTGTCAACACCTCATTTTGATCACGCTGCCAGTTCTGAAAATGACCCAAAAACACAAGAAAGCAAGAAATCGAGCCTTCGTATCGGGGTTTTGCTGTGTGACCTCAACTTTGGCGCCAAGTACTTCGGGCTGTACCAGCGCTTTTTCGATCAGGCTGCAAGAAATCGACGGCTTCGAATGGAGTGGCTGGTCTTTAATTGCTTGCACTCTCAATATCCTTCCGAGGCCGCGCAGCATGCCATGGATGGATTCCTTGTTGCTGGAGGACCAAATACAGGGCTTGTTGACGATCACGAAGACCTGGACAACAACGAACGAGCTGAAAATGTGCAAGAGTCGACCGCGGGGGCGAAGAGCAAACAATTCGGTGTATGGCGTGCGAACCTGTGCAAGCTCCTGCGTCATTTGCATGTGAACAAACGCACGTTGTTGGGTGGGCTTGGGCTCGGACACGTAATTTTGGCTGAAGCGCTCGGTGGTACAGCTGCTCAGAGAGAATGGGAAGACGGATGGAATTTGTTGGATCCGGCTCATTTCTCGGAGCAAGCAGTGGGCGCATTCAATAAGGACACCAAGAATACAGCCAGGACTACTGGCCAGGGCTTTGAATTCGAAGGAAATATCGGCATCAAGTATCTCCATGGTGAGTACGTAAATGCGATGGACAATGCCCCCAAAAGCATCAAATTCTGGCGGAGTGTGGATCAACGCTTCATTTCGTGTTTTCGGGACAAGTGGGTGTTATCATTTGACGGTTTTCCGGAATGTGGATCGTTCGTGTTTGAGGCAATGAGCGAGATGTATGACCGTGAGAAGTATAGCAAGCGCTATCAATCGCGAAAGAATCCAGGCGTTCACCCCGGAGGAGACAGTCGTCGTGGCCGCAAGCACGGCCAGGCCTTCACAGAGACATTGCTCACATTGGAAGAGAAGAGACGATTACTCAAAGTCACTGACGCCTCGCAGGCTGTGGCGCATGCTCTATTGGAGCATTTTTGCTCCAACTGCAGGGAACTGAATGGCTTGGTATCAAATGAGTCAACCGACGTAATCGCAATGCTGTGTTCAAGCTCAGTTGGTGACGTCGAGGAATCGATTCGCACGATTGGTACGAATCACGGTGTATCGGCCATCTGGCTTCCGGTACGCCCAACGAGCGACGGGTATTTGGCAGTGCTGAGTCCTCGACTAGATTCGCTCGTCGTGAATCATGAGCTGCGTCTGATGTCACAACGACGCCATTCTCAGTCAAGAAAAAACAGCGACACGTCGGCAGAAGAAGTCGGGGTTACGCTTCAAATGCTGCGGAATCAAACTCTGTTCAAATCGAAATCAACAACTCCATCGGTATCCTCCCGAACGGAATCGTCTTCACAAATTCTCTCGCCTCGCCAAGATCCAGGTGCATTCGCGGCTGTGCAGTCTTCACGAGACATGCTAAGGCGGCGAAAGACCATTGCTCGGCGCATTCAGACTGTTGAAGTGGAGATGCTGACGCTTTCTGAGGCTCTACTGCTTCTCGGAAGTGCAAAGCAGAAGAAGAGAGTGCCTCTGATCACAGATGAGCAATCAACCTCTTCTTCTTGTACGCTGACGATCAAGCCACAAAGCGTGATTATCCGGTTTGTTAACGAGGAATATCGTCACACGGGAAATCTCCAAGCCAAGTCTACGGAAGAAATGCACCAACTATGGCTGCAACTAGTCGCAGCGTTCCGAATCAGTGGCGTGGAAGACCACCGAGCAGTGATCATGTCGCGACAGATCTCGTTGCTTGATTTTCTCCGACAACGACAGCCTTTGTGGAGATTCATCAAGGATTTGCGGCGAGCCACAGAGTTTTCTCAGTACGATCGCCTCAAGAAGATCAGCTGGTACGCACGCTATGTCGACTCGTTGCTGTTTGATCCAGATCTTCTCTTAAGCAACTCGGCCAAGGAGAACGAAGCGCTGTTCCAAGAAGCCCATCGACATGGCCTCAAGATCTTCATTGCTCGGAAAGAAAGCATCATCGAAATCGCCAATCGTGAAAATACTCCAGCTGAGCCGCCAAGAAACGGCAGCTTCAGCAGTCGGAGGGCGTTCCAGAAGCGAAGGAGCCAGACTCGAGACAGTCCTGCGGAATCGAAAGGGGGCCAGATCGTGGAGAAGGACATGCAAATGGTGGAGTTCATGCTCCTAAAGCTCACTGGCATCCATGGGATCGTAACGTCGAATCCTCAGTTTATCCTCGAAGCGGTTCAGATCATGCATTCAACAAGTCCGATGATGGCGGAAGTCGAGCAATTATTTCGCAAGTGGCAGTCTCGCGAGGCTTCAAAGCCAGCGAAGAAGCGTCCGTCGCTGATAAAAAACAGTTCAACCATTGCTGATCCCGAGAGTCAAGGCGACGTTGATGACCCAGACGACTTCATCGGAAGCGAGGTAGCGCGTGCAATGGTTGACGACGAGCTCCTGGAAGCCCATGTGCGCCTGGAAATGGGCCGCCAACAGGCTGAACACGGCGTGAGGCGACCTCCCTCAGCTTCTTACTTGCCAATACGTCCACTACAGCCAAAACAGGGCAGTCAGGTGCTGGGCAGGAAGCCCCTTCCTCACAATGGCTCTGCCAGGTTGACGTCCATTGCTGCCGGCGAGGATTCGTTCTCAAACGGCCCGCGCACGAGCTCAATCGGAGCTCTCAAGGCGGGGCTTCAACGCAGTGCGACTGTCAAGGCAACGACGCTCAACATGGCAGAGCTCCAGAGCCGGTCGCTTGAGCGGCAGCCGCAAGAGCTGCGGCCAGCCGAAGCAACACAGCGTCGCATGCGCTAGACGTAACTTCACTTGTTTCAGTACATGATATGCTCAAGCCATCCAAAGCAGGTGGTTGGGTACCCTGACCCCTCTCTACTTGGCACTTGCTTTGATCTCGGCACCCAGCCGCCACAAAGAGCAAAGAGCCTGATGAGTGCGGAGGCGCAGACGCCCATGGAGCGGCTGCAAGAGAGCGTGGAGAAGAACCCGCTGGACTTCAACTCGTGGGTGCAGCTGCTGGCGCTCGTGGAGAGTGAGGTGAGTCGCTGGATCTGTCGCTGCTGCTGTGGGAATGGCAATCTAATCGCTCTCTTGCAAGGCGTCGGTGACGCCAGAGACCGTCGCGTCCACGTACGATCGCTTCCTGGTCGAATTCCCGCTCTGCTTTGGCTACTGGAACAAGGTAACAATCTGTCTGGCTCAGTATCACGTCTGTTTGTGGCTGACGCGAATGGATTTATGCCATAGTACGCGCAGTACGAATACGCTTTGGGCTCCAAGGCCAGCGCTGACGGATCGGGCACTATCTTAGACCAGGCCGAGGCCACGAAGCGTGCAACTGCAGTATACGAGCGTGGCGTGGAGGCCGTCAAGTACAGTGTGGACATGTGGGCCAAGTACTGCGAGTTCCTCATCCAGACCGTGCGCGTGCCCGTGGACGAAGCGCGCGGGTAAGTGTCTCTTCCGTTGTTCTCTACTGTGTTCAATGGTGTTGACTCGTTCCCGTGGGGCTGTCTGTTGTAGTGTGCTGGAGCGTGCGCTGGCTGCGTGTGGTGGTGACCCCATGGCTGGCCCGTTGTGGGATGCCTACATCCAGTTGGAGACCGTGAATGTTCGTTCTCTCTGTAGCTCTTGTGACCTCTGATGCCATTCTCACTAATTGAGCGCTGACTCAATGCTGTCTCTAGAACGATATGATTCGGCTGAACCAGGTCTTCAAGCGCATCATGTACCAGTCGCTGAGCAATCTGGACGAGTTCTGGGACAAGTACAACCACTTTGTGCTGGCCCAGCAATTGCAGACGCTGGCCACGACCGAAGAGATCAACGCGATCTCGGGCGAGGACGACATGATGGACGAGGGGCTGCTGCGTGTCAAGATCGTCAACAGCGTCGAGGGCGTCAAGAACAAGACGGCCGAGAGCATCTACCGTCGCCAGGGCTTCGAAGATGCCATCGATCGTAGCTATTTCCACGTGACACCCGTGAGTGACGCTGCGCTCAAAAATTGGCACTCGTATCTGGACTACGAAGAAGTCGCCGGTGATCCAGTGCGATGTGAGTTCCTCTACGAGCGATGCCTGATCTCATGCGCCAACTACGAAGAGATGTGGACGCGATATTCGCTGTGGAAGGAGAAGACCCAGGACTTTGACGCTGCAGATGCCATCTTCCAGCGTGCCGTGACGATCTTTCTCAAGCAACGCGCGAGCATGTATCTGGCTTACGCCGCCTTCCTCGAGGCGAACAACAAGATGGACGAGGCCAAGGACATGTACATGAAAGTGCTCACGGATATCGCACCTCAGCTGGCGGAAGCATTTATCAAGTACTGCAACTTCGAGCGCCGCCGAGGGGATCTGGAGACCGTAAAGGTCTGGTTCGAGAAGGCCATGGTCGCGGTCAAGAGCCAAAGCGACGTGTTCGGGTACGTAGTGACCACGTACGCGAACTTCCTGCAGCGTGTCGTGCGTGATGTGGACCACGCGCGTCGTATCTTTCAGATCGCTACGGAAAACATCACCGACTCGCTGCTGTTGTGGACAAACTACGTGCATTTCGAGGCCAATGTGGCAGGCGCAGAGAGTGACTTTGTCGAGCGTGTGGAGAAGGTTTATCTTGCGGGTCTGGCTGAAAGCACGGATCTCTCCAACGACGGCAAGAACGATCTGTGGTTCCAGTACATTGAGTTCCTGCAGATGTACGCTCCAGATGTCTCAACCGTGCGAGCAGCAGAAGAGAAAGAGAGCGCTTGGAAGCGTAAGAACGCACTTCCCCGTGACCGCTCGCTTAAGCAGTTGTGCTTGGAAGCGCCCAGCAGCGCAGCGAACAGCTTCGAAAACTATGAGACAGGAATGAAGAGACCAAGATACGAAGCTCCCGTCACAACACCAGCAGCCGCAGCTCCGCAAGCGGTCGCCGCCGTGGCCGCAACTGCTGTTCCCGCTGCGACCACAGCTGACGCGTACGCACAATACTATCAAGGCTACCAGGTACCGTTTTGCCTTCATATTTTGTTTGCTTGCTCCGCGATCTCTTTGTGGGTCGGCTGTTTGGACGAATACCAAAAGAGAGTCCCCGTTACTCTCTAGTCATGAACAACGGGGCGGGAGCTTGCGCTTAGAAGAGGAACAGACGCGCCACGTGACAGAGTTTTGGATTTGTCTATTGCATTTCTTCAAAGTATGTTGGATGCGGAATCGATGCTGACGCTTATCCCTCGTTGTGCTGCTTCAGGCCTATGGCTCGCAAGGATATTCGACCGACGCCACTGCCGCTGCAGCCACTCAGGTCTACACGCCCGCCCAATACGCCGCGTACTACCAGCAGCAGCAACAACAACAGCAGCACTAGGATCGAGCCGGGAGGTGGGCTGCGCAACAGCAACCAACATGAAGTCAAGATCAAGTTTCGTTGTCAATCCGGAGAGAAGAGGTAGAGAGACAACACGCATCTAAAACGCACTGGCTTTTGCTTGTTACTTGCCTAAGAGATCGAGCGCCTGCTTGCTCTTGAGCGTTTGCACTTGCGATAGGTGGACAAGTCGCAACTTGGACAGCTCCTTCTGAATGCCTGCCAGAGCCGCCGGGTTCACGAGCCGGCATTCGGCGTACTGCTGTTGTAGCACCTGGATCTCGCGGTACTGCTGCTGCATAAGCCGATGCAGCTGGAAGGAATGCTCCATCTTGATCTCTTCCAGTGATCTCCCCGCGGTAGCTCCCGCTGTCGCCTGTGCTGCCTGTGCAGTCACGCCTGGGATCAGTGCGGCCTTTGGAGCGAAGGTGGTGGTGGCGGTTGTGGTGGCGCTGGGCTGCGACGGAATGAGCGTAAGCGCATTGAAAGGCACCTGGAACAGCGCCTCGTGGTCGTCGATGTAGACAGAGTAGAGCTCCTGGCCATAGATCTGCGGTACGGCCACGATGCGTCCCTGGAGCACAACAGATCATGTCAGCTTCATGTTCAATGAGGCTCCTAGACTGAAACAGAGAGGACCATTTTGCCCACGAGGTTGCGCGCTCCACAAGCGACGAGGTCCGCCGTATGCTGCAGCCACAAGCACAAACGTGTGAGGTCACGAGCCCAAATGCAGCAGCAGAGAGGCACGAGAGAGCGTACGCGGATCATGACGTGGGTACCGGCCGCAAAGTCGGATCTCCGAGCGAGAGTGGGCGGCGTCGGACGACTCGCGATGATCGGAGGCGCCACCACTGGAGCTGGCGTTGGAGCTGCTGTGGCCGCTGGAGCTGAGACTGCGGCGGCTGGAGCGACTGTCACAGGCGCCTTGGTCACTGCCACTGGACGCGCAGCAGCGGTCTGCAGGCTGTTGGCGTACGCGGAGGTCGAGGACGGAAGCAGCGTCGACGGCGTCACGCGGAACGGTGCATTCGTGGTGGCTGGCGGTCTACAAGCAGCAGCAAAGAGCGTCACACACCACATATACAACCTAGAGCAGTGAGCAAGCGTGCATACCGCACGACCACACGCTTCTTGCGACTGAGCACGGCTTCGTATCCCTGATAAGCCACGGTGCACTGGCGCTTGAGGTTGTACGTCCTTGGCCATCATCAACATCACTTGTCAGTCGGTTATAGAGCCCTTAAGACAAGAGATCCCAGCGCAACAGCTGGACGCACCGCAGCGCCGTGATGTCCTCATTCACGCGCACGTTCTCCGCCACGTGGTTGAAGAGCTCGGCCGGCGTCTTGGGGTCCGCAGTCGCGGTCTTGCGCGGCACGAGGCCCTGCAGATGCTGGGTCGCCATTTTCCACCGACGGCGGCACAATAGCGAGTTCCCTCGATCGAGTGTCTCTTAAGTGCGCACTGCGCACTTTGGCGCGTCCCCAAGGCCCAGAAAGATTTCCCGACCGAGAAGAAGATGAGCGAAGGCACCAAGCTCGTGGGCGTGATCGGCGACGAAGACACCGTCACGGGCTTCATCCTGGCGGGCGTGGGCCACCGCACGGCCGAGGGCACCAACTTCCTTGTGGTCAAGCCCAGTGCGTCGTTCATTTGCTGCTGGAGGAGAGGAGCGGAGAGGAGGGGACGTACTGACTGATGCAGCTCTTTAGATACACCCATTTCCGCCATCGAGGCCAGCTTCCGCTCGCTCTCGTCCCGTGACGATATCGCCATCATCCTCATCAACCAGCACGTGCGTACTGGCTGCTGCGTGCTTGTCTGTCTTGCTGGGCTCCTCTAACTGAACCTCTTGACCAATAGATCGCGGAGGAGATCCGCCATTTGCTCAACACGTACGAGAAGACGATCCCCACGGTGCTCGAGATCCCGAGCAAGGACATGCCGTACGATCCGTCCAAGGACTACATCATGAAGCGCGTCAACCTGATGCTGGGCGGCGACAGCTCCTGAGTGTTCCATTAGTGTTAGATTCACCTCCAGCGTAAAGCGCAATATGACGTGTCTCTGCTGATCTGTAAGCCTGTTGATCTCAATTCCAACGCAACGATAGACGACTGGGAAAAGGAAGTGTATTGGGCGTGCAACAACAAGGAATCGCGAGCCCACACACGCGCCGCGCTGAGCCACGCAGAGCGATCTACAGGCATCTCACGCAGCGACAGCGAGGCTCGCGTCAAGCTCCGTTGGGGAGCTCTACTTCTTCTTCTGCAGCGTGGCCGACAGCCAGTCGAGGCCTTCGTACAGGCCGTCGCCCGTGGTGGCGCAACAAGCCTGGATGAACCACTGGCGGTGGCGCAGACCGTGCAGGCCGAGCTTGTCGGTCATCTCGGCGGCGCTCATGGCGTTGGGCAGATCCTGCTTGTTGGCGAACACCAGCAGGATCGA
>JAADXR010000416.1:0-27494 GCA_023337935.1 Elongisporangium anandrum
CTCGCTTGTCTGGCGGTATGCTCAAAGTAGCGGGCACAGGTTCAATCACAACAGCGGCCGGATAGTTTGCAGCTTCATTCAAGGTAGATCTTGTAATGCGCTCAGTAGCTGCAAACACATCCGGTGCGTTTTGCGCGATGCGATGAAGGTGCAAGATGCGGCGCACGTTCTTCTCACCTTGGCCGTTGTAGGGATCTTTGTGCAACGGCTTGGTCTCAGATTGATCGAAATCGAAGTGAGATCGCGGTAAGCCATCGTCTTTACCGAGTTTGGGGGAAATCGTCTCATCAAACTCACACATAGTAATTGTGCCGTAAATAAATCTCCGGTCCGGGGGCTTAAGTAGCGGATGATAGATGGAGACTGAAACCCAACATAGATTACTAGTTGGCGTTTGGGTCCCAACTTGTTGCGTTGATGAGGCGGGATAGGTACGTAGATCGCACTCCCAAAGATCTTCAAGTGAGAGACGGATGGGGTGAATCCGTGTACCAGTTCATATGGTGATAAGCCATTTCCAGTGATGGGCGGTAACGGATGAAGTCTCCAGCATGCAATACAGCATGCCCCCAGCACGATAGTGGTAGGTTGGAGCGTAACAACAGAGGTCTTGCAACCATTTGAATCTGCTTCACGAAGTTCTCTGCACTTGTATTGTATGCATAGGGAACCGAAGTCTCCAAATTCCGCTTGATGTGCAATACTCCTGAAAAGACTTTGACACATACTCACCATCATTATCAACGCGCACGTTCTCAATTGAGTGATTAGGAAACTGCGCCTTCAGTTGAATAATGGTTGTGAGCAACTTCGGCAATTACTTCGTTTCTTGAAGTGAGGAGTTGAACACTAGAGTACCGAGCTGCCGAGTCCTTAACTATAGTTGAAGGGTCCACACGGGGGCGAAATCGGCCCGCAGACGTCGCTAACTAGCAACTCCAGGGTGCCCCGTTGTTTGAACCTCTCGCCAGAGTACGCTGTCTTCTTTCGACTTTGCAGTTTTCCCATCGCACACGGGTGGCATAGCTTTTGGTCGCGCCCAGCAAAATCTGCTAGCTTCAAAGGTATATTCCGGACGGCTTTCATCATTTTCTGAAGCATGTCTCGACCTGGGTGACCAAGTCTATCATGTTAAAGTGACAGCCGTCTTGTGTTGGTATCAGGGTTTGCTGATCCTTTATCGTTCTCAGAGCAGAAGAAGGTATCGCACATCGTTGTTGGATTGATATATGTGAAATAGAGACTTTTTCCATTTTCAGCGCACTCCTCGATAATGTTCCCCTTGCGGTCAACAAGTTTCAAACATTCTTTGCCGTCATCTGTTGTCGCCGTATTAACATGGAAGCCATTCTTACGCAGGTCCACAAAACTTTGAAGGTTTCGGGACGCGTCTGGTGCATAGATAGCTTTCTCAATGTCGATCACGGTGCCGTTCGGCATGCAAACTTGTGCTCTACTGGCTCCTTGGGCAATGGGAATTATGCCTCCCACTGTCTTGTTGTTTTTGGGAGCTTCGGATGCTTCGAGAGTCACGACACTCTATCTATTCAAGTGCATGCAATCAGTGAGTTCGATGGCGTCGGGTGTAGGTTTGATCGTCGTTGATTTGGTTCTCAATTTTTATCACCTTTGGAATTTACGCAAACACGCGCAATGAGTGAAGCAAGACTTATTTATTGGTACTCCTGTCTGGACAATTGTCTCTCCAGCTCTAAGCCTAAATCTAAAGTGACTGCGGTAATCAAGGTCATGAATCGAGATGCCAGCTCCAGAAGAGCAGACACTGGAATCCAGGAATTACTTCTGAAATGCGAGCACGTAGTGATTATTGAGTTTATCGAGTGTGTTGTGCCGATGTTCTACGCTATCTACAGGTTTGCTCTGTTTCATTTACCAAACGCTAAGTTTTACCCGGAGATGGAACATGTTGATGCCGCCAAGTTGAAAAGCACTATCTCAATATCGTCACGTATGCGACGCTCGAGTTTGCGTCGTTGCTGTACGTTCATGAGTTTCTGTGGTGGGAATTCCACATTTTCAGCACTTCATTTGCTGGCGAATGCGCTGGAGCGTGAAAAAATCATGCTTCAAACGGTGCTCGTAATTTGGGTAATATTGTACTTCAAAGGACAGTTCAGCATAATGGTAGGCGAATTGCTTTTGCTCACATACTTGGCAAATGGTCTTGCTTACATATTTGCTTCAATTTGTGTACATAGGTGTCGACTATTCTTTCAAATTCCAATGGTCAAGAATCATGTCTAAGACGGGCATGAATTGAATTGAAACCTACAGATCTCCTATTGTCGATCAACTTCAACAAAAGCAGCTATGCAATACCCTGCACTGTGTGTTGCTGTTGTGTGTTATTTTCTTTATTGTCTTCGTTGGATTCACCAAGAAGAACTCTTGGATCTTGTGCGTGCCGGTCCACAACGTTTCATTTTCACTTCCCCTCACCAACGAATAAAGTGAGATAGGCTTGATGGAAGAACATAGTCTTCCTCACCAAGTCACGTAGATCTGGATGCAGTTTAAGCGGCCGAAACAACAACACAAAGTGCATTCGACACCTTCCATTGGGTGAGGCATGAACTCATGGCATCCGACTCAATGCAGCTCAGTCTTCCGTTATATTGCGGTTTCAACCTGCTTTATCAGATCCACACAGAAACGGAACGAATAAATGAGGAGATCCAACAGATTGAGCGGAATGTAAATTCTAAAAGCAGAGCCAACGGTTCTTCATCCACCTATTGGGCGTCGTTGTAATCTAACGCGACTGGCAGCAGCAGAAACCATCCGATCTGGTTATTACAGTTTTTGACTGCTGAGTAAGAGACGTCATTCGAATATGAAGAAGCGATCTGTGGCTGCCGCTGCCGAGAATACAACCTACAAGAAGCCTGCTAAACGAACCTTTATCGTTCCTCTGGTCTCTCAATTTTACGAATCGCCAGAGCTCCCACCGATTGTCGACAGTGCAACGAAGCTGGAATGGACCTCCTTTGGGATCTACATGATCACAGCAGTCGTATTCGTGGTGTTCGTGTACCAGGGACTCACCACGGCGCAAGAAGTGAGCGTGACGGTCATCGTGCCAGTCGCAACCGGCTTGGGTGACGGGTACGAGTGCAAGAACCTGGGCCGATATTCGGGGAGTCCGTACTCGTGCTCTGTCCGGGGCTGCACCGGCATGAGAAATGTGATTTGCAATCCCTCGAGTCCGCCTGTGAATTGTGCGAAGGGAAAAGTGAATTGCTCCGCCGTTAATTTCGCAGCTTACACAACTACTAGCGATTGGAAAATCACCATGGAGAACGTGTACTTCAAGTCGTACGACGACTGCGTGAGCAAGATGGGGTCAATCCTGCAAGAGACCGTTGCAGGCTCGACCTACTACAACATTTCCAGCTTTTTGGATCAACTGTTTCTCATTTGGCCTCCGTACAAGGGGCCTATCACCATCGGGGACAGCACGGCCAAGTTCACCGTGGCTTTGAATTTCCCGTTGCGTTACCTGAACGGATTCTCGATGGATGTCTTTTTGGATGCACAGGGAGGATATGCATTCTGCGACCATGATGCAAGCAATTGCAACGCCAACGGGACCATGATCGAGAACAGCGCGTTAGACATATTTGCCAAGACGCTGCCCAAGGTTTTGCTCAGCGAAGCGTTCACCGATGGACCTTATTGCACGGCCAAGCCGACTGCAGCGAATATCTGTGTGCCTTTCAAAACGATTGGCCCGTATAGCTGCACGAAGACGACGAAGATCACGCAGCCGATTCTGCAGGTTCTTGGCAGCTCAGTCTCCAACGCTGCGACAATGATGACGGTGTTAAGCATTGGTTTGGCATGGATCATCCAGAAGATAACGTCCTCGGATCGAATTGAAGATGACAAAGTAGCTCCAAGGGGTGAGATCACTGCTGAAAGTGCTGATTAACGATCGCACTGTTTGGATTTGATATTGGGATAAAAAGAGAGATGTGAGTACTATCTGATCACCATGGCATCAAGACCAAGTGACCTCTTCTTGTATTAGTTCCCAAGCGACCAAAGTTCTCTCTGAGTGATGCTCAGAGAGCCTACAAGCTAGGATATTTGTCATGGTTCGCGTTATCAGATGCTGAGTGGGCTACTATTGAGGTCGTATACTTTACTGTCTCCAATCAGCTGGCGTGGCGTGCCCATGATGGACGTCGTGCGCTTCTCGGCGTCCAAAGTGGCGGTGGTCGTGGGGCTTCATGAGTTTGGCGACCCCAGTGAGGAGTTTGTAGAGGTAGGATAGCGCAGTGTTCTCTGCACCAGCAGCTGCGTATTTGGCTCATCTCCGTCTTACATAAAGATTGCCTTTCTCAGTGCATCTATCGGAACCGCGAGGAGCTCCTGGCCAGCGATGCCAAGCAGCTGAACCTCACTATTGTGGCCAAAGAGGAAGACCTCGATGCGTTTGTGAGCAAGACCGGTCGCAATCTCGCTCCGCAGCTGCGAGAGGTGCTAGCGTGGACACGGGACCGGAACGCCCCGGCGGCGCGCGTCGCAGAAGCGCACAAGCTCCTGGGCGAAGTCAATGCGCTGCTGGCCACAGCGCAAGAGAAGAAGAAACTCACAGCCACAGAGGCAGCAGAGGCGAAGAGTATGTTGGCAGAGAAGATCCGACAGAGCGTGGGCGTGCGCAATGAGAACCTGGCGCTCAAGGTAACATTGAGAAGGGCTTTCTGGCATGGGGTTAACTGCTTCTGACGATGTGCTGGCTTGGCTTTATGGTTCGCAGTCGTATGAGAAGCATACCGGGTGAGTGATCGTGGGCTTGTGTGCTGTATGTAAAAGGCCTTGGTCTTTATTATCTCACTTGTGCAATCGTCAGGTCTAGTGTCCGGTTGACTAACGAGCACTACTACTACCTGACGTTTCCTCATCCAAGCGCGTTCACTTCTGAGCTTCAGGACCATCAGATCAAGCGTACTGCCATTACTAAACGCTCGTGGTCTCAAGCGCAAGACGATGAAGACGAGGAGCGACTAGATTCAGACGACAACAACGCGCCTTCAGGCTATTTCTCCATCTGCGGCATGGTGGATGGCGTGGCCGATTCGCTTCGCATCACTGACGAGGACGAGTGGGAGATGGATTCTCTGGTCGTCGAGGTCAAGAACCGCATGTGTGCGTTTCGAGATCCACCACCGCTGCACGACCACGTGCAAATGGCCGTCTACATGAAGATGCTCCAGGTGACCCAGGGCCATCTCGTGCAGTGCCTCAATGAAGACAAGACGACCATCCTCGTCTCTCCAATCTCAATGAATGCGCCTCCGCTTTCGTTCACGACAGGAAAAGGAACCGCACAGGAAGAAACCAAGGACGTGTGGTCGACCGTGATCCTCCCGCGGCTCTATCAAGTGGCAGCAGCCATTCACAAGATGCGAGAGAACGACCTGCTGCGTCTGGCGTATCTCAATGGATCTCCTCAAGAACGACTCGAAATACTGCGTCGAGAGTGTGATTTCCTGTAGCTCCATGAATTACGGAGAATTAATGTATCAATATCTACATGATGTGGCAATTTTTGGCCGATTTCTGCCGCTGCTGAGCTTTGCGCAGCTCCTGCGCTCTGTCTTCTGCCTCAATGGCGTCGGCCATGGCTGTGCGAGCATCGTCATCTCCGCCAGCAGCAGGAATCGTGGCGCGCACAACCTTGTCACAGAACGAGAGCTCGAACTCTGAGACCTTGATCTTGGCCGCTGCAGCTGAGATCATGTAGACCGCCTTGAGCACATTGTCTCCGTTCTGGGCTGAGACCAAGAACCCGCCCTGCAGGTTGTGCATGCGGATGAACTCGTCATGCTTGCCAGTTGTAATCACACGATGCGTGATGAGGTCGATCTTGTTCCCGACCAAGTATAGACTTGTGCGGTTGGCTTTGTCGCTGTACGTCATGGCCACTCGCAGCCAGTCCTCCACGTCGCTGAAGGACTGGGCGTCCGTCACATCGTAGCACAGCAATGCTACATGCACACCGAAGAGGTACTTGCCGATCATCTTGCTGTTTATTGTCTGGCCGCCAATGTCCCACACCTGCAGCACAATCCGCTGGTCGCGAGGGAAGACCAGCTTTTTCTCGTAGAAATCCAGGCCGACGGTTTGCTTGTACACGCGCGTGAAGCCATCATCTACGAAGCGAGCGATCAGACTGGACTTGCCTACAGAGCCATTGCCCAGCAGGATCAGCTTGATCGCTGGGTCGCCACGCATTCTGGTCAAGACCACAAACTCACGTGTCAATCGTCAGCACCACCAGCGGAGAAACACGAAAGGGTTGCGTTGCATTTGGTTCTTAAAATACCCTGCGGTGAGCTTGGCAACTCCACCTCAAGGCTTTCTCTCTCGCTTTCTCTCTCTCTTCTCTTCCAGCGCAAGAACAAACGGCGTGGAACGCAAACCTACCTCGAAGCGCGATCAACAACTTGGTCGTCGTCCACAGTTTTTTCTTCCTCTTTCGAGTTGAATCGGCCAAAGCATTAGACGACCTTCGCATCTCTCAGCTCACCAGCATTCTGGCCTGACAATGTCAAGATCTTGTGATAACAATCGATGAGCAGAGTGACGGAACGACGTCCAAAAGCAGCAAACAACCGACGAGATCCTTTTTAAACTCGCCTTTGCGTGCTGGTCGCGCATCAGCCTTCGCTCTTTTGCACGCTCGGTTCCTTCGGAGCAAATACTTTCTTCTTCTGCAGGATATACACACAACGCAGTTATCAGTGTACTTGTATAGTCCACCAAAACCAAATTGTCACGTACCCGGCCTTCTTCATTCTTAGCGTTTCTCGGTTCACGACGCGGGCGGCTTTTGCTTTCAGACGGACCTCCAGCGTTATCCTGGTCACCTTGCTTGGCTGGCTTTCCTTCCTTACGCTCGCCACCACGTCCACGTCCTCGAGAGCGGTTGTTCGAACCGCCAGCCGACGCCTTATTGTTGCTCGACTGTTGCGGCTCGTTAGCCGTCACAGGCGCGGAACCTCCGTTTTCGCTCGAGCCAGTCGCAGCCGACTGCTTGGGAGCCATAATACGAAGCATTCCTGGTTGAACTGGTGGCGCTGGCTCCTTCTTGGCAGCATTGCGACTGCGGGTCTTGCGTTGCTTCGAAGATTCTGATGAAGATGCGATCAGCAACAGCTTCAAGTGCCTTAGGATATCATGGTACAACGATATTACCTCCATTCGCGTCGACAGCTCCTCCCTTCGAACGATCCTTTGAGCTCTTGGACTTGTCCTTGCCAGATTTCTATAGTTTATCATTGTTAGATCTCTACACACGACGAGTCATAACCATCAAGTCTCACCTCCTTCTTCTTGGACTGACGACGCGAGATGGACTTGTCATACGACTTGCCAGACTTTCCCTGCGTCAATTGACAGCACCACACCATTATTTTGAGCCACCAGTACCACGATCATGGAGTTTTTTCACGTGGGACGTACCTTTCCTTTCTCTCGCGAGTGCGCCTTCTTCTCGTTCAGATACTGAACCAGCGCAGCCACCGGCTTGGCCACAGGTTCCGGATCAGCCGAGTCGGCAACAGCTTCAGCACTTGGCAGTTTCTACCAATCCATTGAGGTCAAACACCATGGACGGACTGTCTATCTGGATAACTAGTCACTCTTCGTACCTCCTTGGGCTTGGCCAATTCCTCCAGAAACGCCACGTACTCGGGATCGCGGTCGATCGTGTTCATCTTGGTGTCCTTGCGCGCCTTCTCTCGCGGGATCTTCTGGTACGGCGCGAATTCCACTTCCAGCGCCAATTGCGTCTCTACAACACGGTCCCTCATGAGCTTCAAGCACCGCGATCTTGCGACCCCACGCGTCGCAATAAGTACATCAAGCTCTCACCTTTCGTGGTCTCGAACTTGTAGCCATGCAGCGCCGCGATCAGCTTGCGCGCGGCCTCGACGTCCTTTTTAAAGTCCAGATACATGCGACCCGCGCTCGGCGCGCGGTTGTTACTGCGCACTTTGCCCGGCACAAAGCGCCAGATGCTCTCGAGCGGCACGTCGTACGCCGAGCTCAGCAGTTCCGAGACCGATTCCTCGTCGACGTCGTGCGGGATGTGGCGCACCACGACCTTGCGCAGCACCGCGTGGTGCGTCGCCGGTCGCGTGCTGCTGCCGCGTACGTTCTTGCGCTTGGGCTTGCTGCTCGAGGCCGACGCTCCGGCCGCGGCTCCAAATCCACGAGCTTCATCTCCACCGGACGGCTGGCCGCGGCCGCCTCCACGGCCACGCGCCTTGCCGCCGCGACGTCCGGACGGTGGCGCCATTGTCAAAGCTGGTTCTCTGCGGCGTGTGGTGAACGATGGCTGGGTGGTACCACATGCAGTGGTACACACCAGTGTACCAAGTGCGACTGGTACAATCTGCGACGTGTGTGCGAGAAGAGAATGGATTCATTTTGGGGGGACTTCATTCGACAACTGTACTTATTCACTAGATGGAGGCTGTGGCTTCGGTGGTTCTCTGCAGAGAGATGTGCAGGAAGATCATGTCCATCACGGTCTTGGTCCATGAGCTTGGTTTGCTGCTACTGCTGGCGGGTCGCTCATCAGCCTCGCAGCTCACGAGATCCGATGGGATCGTGTGTTGGATGTTCGTGGTGCCATTGGATACCATGACACCGAGCCAGATCCGCGCCAGTGGCGATAGAAACGGATACCGCTCGCGGTTGGCTTGCCACCATTGGAAGGGCGACGTGATCCGGCTCTTGCGTAGCTGATGCTCTTCGAAATAGGTCGCGACCTCGTTGGTCACGTACAAGCGCGTCTGGGCGATCTCGGCCTCACGGGAGAGCGTTTCTGAAGAAGAAACTTCCTCGTCGTCATCGTACAAAAGCCGATGCATGAGACCGCCCTGCACGGGTGCACGGCCGACGCCGCACATGAGATCTCCATCAAACTCGGTGGCCAGGGGACCCAGTGTCGTGGTCTCATGCACAGCCGCAGGCATCTGACTGATGTACAGCTCCATGGCTCGCTCGACAAGCACCAACTTGCAAGCTGTGCTCTGTACTGCACTCATGTGTCGCATGCGGCCATATCGCGGATCCAGCGACGAGCACCACAGGTAGTCGTCACAAAGCGGCGTGTATTGCACCGACAGCTCTTGGAGCAGGAACATACGAAGCGTCTGCAGCAAATCGATATCTGCGCTAGTCTCGTACTGCATACTGGACTGGTAACGTGCACTGAGATCGGCGAACAAATCCAATCGAGCGAGTTGGCCAGTCACAGCGACCAGACACGGGAGCAGGAATGGCAACGAGCACACCTTTTCACGCTCGATGACCTCAATAAGGTCATGAAATGGATGCAGCAACAGCATCAGCGCTTCCAACACAAACCACGCCTTGGAACTCGGTTTCACCACAACGATATTCGCCAGGTCCTTGTCGGCGTCTGGCGTCAGTAAAAACTCAAAGAAGACATCTAGGAAAGGCCTCAGCACGAGCGTTTGCGACACAAACTCAAACAGATCCGTCCAAGACTCGTTCTGATAGCGCAGCAGTGGGAGACATTCTCCACCGATCGAGCTCTGAATTTGCTCCAATTTGCTGCGAGCTGCTGCATTGGCAGACAGGGAATCCATGAGCTTCGTCACTTCACTCAACGCCTCTGCGAGTGTCACGTGCACGGTCTGCAGCAAATCAGCACCAGGTTCATCGCTTGAGACTGCAGAGAACTCCCACAATCCGAACCCACGCGCCAAAATGGACTCGATACTCACTGGTAAGCACGGGAAACACCGGATCTCGAGTTGTGCAGCCGCCTTTTCAGCGTGTTCATCGCCATCTGTCAGGATCAAGGAGAGCATTGACTTTTGCAATCCGTATTCACGAAGAATCCACTGCAATTTATCACTCAGGGGATTCAGAATCACGTTGTCATCATGGCCGTTCTCACTTCTGCTCGGTAACGATACCACATCCAGCACGTATGTGTTCAGCAGGAACTTCTCATTGAGATAGTGACACAGCACAGCCACCATCCGCTCAGGGTTCTTCATATCCGCCGTCGACCATGTTCGCACTGAGAGCGAGAAATGTCCCACGTCTTTCTTGATGCGCTGCTTGATCTCGAACTTGGCGCTTTCGGCCATGAGCTCCAGTCGATGGCGCAAAGCCTCCTGCGTAGGCAGAACAAACGACGAGGAACCAGTCTCCGCAGCGTGACCCATTATCCCACTGGGCGCGCACATGAACTCGACAACGTCCGCAAAGCCAGCGTCCTGGACGATCGTGAGAGGCCGCATATTGAGGCAGATCCAGCGCAGCAGCAGCTCTGTGCCATGGCGCTGCTCTCCAAAGCCAAAGCTCGCAGACCGTACGCGTTTCCCGATCGCTGGTTTCTCAATGCCCGTCGATAGAGAATCCTCTACGCTTCCAGCAGGAGCAGTCTCCATCATATCCTGCGAACGCTTGCCACCGCTGCTGCTCTTGCGCAGCCCAGCAGCAGTCGCTTTCTTGCCGCCAGCAGCTCCATTAACAGCAGCACTAGCGCCAGTGGTCTGCTTCTTCAATGCCGAGTCCGCTTGCGCCTGTTGCTGCTTGAGCAGCTCCTTCTTGTGGAACCGCTCCATGTGGCGGCGCACCGAGTTGCTTGAGCCCTTGGTGAAGCGGAACATGCGGTTGCAGCGCAGACAGAAGGCGTCGGACGCATCCTGGCTCAGCCAGTGGGTCTGGTCGTTCGGCGGCCGCGCGGCTGGGGCCACGAGCTTGATGAACTGCCAGAACTCGGCCTTGCGGATTCGCGGGCAGTCGAAGAGCGTCAGGTCTCCATGCGGCACCCCATTGCTCATCTTAACGCCCAATTACGCCCACAACAACTTACGATAACAGACCACCACAGACACAACAGACAAAAGACAGCGCTCTATTGAGAATATCTACTGTAAGTAGTAGATAGTAGGTGTGGTCCCGTATGGTCCCTAATTTCTAATTTCTAACTTTCCAGAAAGAATTTGGATTTGCACCCAAGTGACAGAAAAGCGAAGATCGCCATGGTGACGAGGAGCCAGAAGGCAGCGATGATGACCAAGGCGGTAGTGGCGACAGAGCTCAAGGCAGAGACAAGAACCAGCAGCAACAATGAGGACCAGGCGGTTGAGGACCTGCAGCTGCAGCTGGAGAGCGTGTCCATTAATTTCACGTCTGTTCCGGCCAAGGAAGGCCAGCAAGAAGACGACGACTCGTCGCTTCTGGATGCTGTCGCGTTCAAAGAAGTGATTGTAGACCTCGTGAACCGAGTGTACGAAGCTCTGGGTGATGCGCAATTGGAGATGACCTATCAGCGTGCACTGCAACTTGAACTTAACAAGCTGCAGCCGCGTGGCGTTCGTGTGCTTGAAGAGCTGAGCATTCCGATCCGATATGATGGGGTTCAAATTGGCACGCGCCGAGCGGATCTCGTTCTGGTTTTCCACGACGGGACTAAGTGTATCTTGGAGCTCAAGGCTGTCAAGACTGGACTCAGCTCGAACCACTTAAGGCAGCTCAAGTACTACATGGCTGCGTTTGGCGTTTCGAATGGCCTGCTGATCAACTTTCCGCGCATGCAAGACTTCCCGGATCTGGATGACGATGTTCAGAATGGTTTCGACGTGGAAACTCTTCAGGGGGGCGTCTTGAGCGACCGAAACCTCAGAAAGCGCGTGTCTTCAAGCCCAGAGATCTTCAGCGTCAGCAATGATCTGCTCTTGGCGAAGAGCGACTGAGAAGCTACAGACTTAATAGCCTTTGTACGTCATTTTAACCAATAAAATCGATTTTATGTATTTGGAGACTAATGATTGGTGGAAATAATGGCACCTCCTCCTTGAAGAGGCACAGGTGCAAATGGCTACTCAGGTTGGTCCATCAGAGGCCGATGACTTAAGCTTGCTCTTGCTGAGAGAGCGCTCGTGTGCTGACCACGGATGCAGAGAGAGGAGAATGCGGATATGGACGAGCTGCTGAGGGAGATCACGCGATCCAAGCACAAGGAGCTGATGCTGCGAGCGGAGAAGGAGCGCGTGCGGAAAGAGATCGAGCAGCTACGCGCAGTACGTTAGCAGTTTGGCATTTAGCAGGCATTTACTGACTCGGTATCTATCTGGTATTGCTGCTGCTGTGAAAGGGTACGCTGTGGATACGTGAAGCAGAGAAACAGCAGCAGCTGCTCGAAATCCGTCGCGAGCGCGAAGATTTGCAGCTGAAAGAGCGAGCGGAGGCGCAAAAGCTAACGCAGCTCAACGAGAGCTTCAAACAGCGTGTAGGTGCGCACGACAGCTCAGCTCATATATTTCATTGCGCATCATGATTGTCGTACCTGATATCTTCAATGGAATGCTCTTACGCAGGAGCTTAGCGTTCGCAAACGTGCTCAGCCGAATCCGAATCCGCTTCAGCAAGCGGGTCTCTCGCTCACATCGAGCGCCACGATCTCCAACAATTCAAATGACACAGCTACGAGAGCTCCGTTATCTGTTGAAATCAATCCGTCGTTGTCTTCGACTGAAACCAACGCTGACTGCTCAAGCAGCAAACCCCACAATAACCAAGATCAAGATCGATTGCAGCAACTTTTGACTGGAATCGATCCTTTAGAGCAACAACGAAAGATCGAGCGGCTTCAGAAACAACTCAGTCAGTTGGAATCAGGTCGTCAGGAAATGGAGTTTGATTTGCAAGGCAGTGCAGACAGGTATCGAATACAGCAAACGATTCGAAAGTGGACCAGTCCGAAGCGAGTGGATCTAAAGGCTGGTACGTTTAGCGTGGTTCCATGTATCAATGTTTCGCATTAATCTTACGTGACCCGTTGCTGATGATAGTGCACTTCGATTCACAGAATGAGGAACACATGAATCATAATGAAAGTCTTCAAGAAGATTGTAGATCAAACCTACCGAGATCTACTAGTTGTGCGCCGCGGACAAATGAACCACCAGACCATCAGCCACCGATCAAAGACCAAGCATTCAAGCTTCCAGAAGTAATTCACGCAAGCGCCGCTACAGGAAATGTCCCACAAGGCATGCTTCCACCTGGTACGGTGAAACCTGGCAATGGAGTGCCTTCGATGGGGTTCACAAGCGTTAATCCTTTCTTACAATGGCCCATGACATTTGGAAGTGTGCAACCATCCATTCCTTCGGCATATTTGTTTCCGCATCCTGCACCATTCCAGCATCCTGCGCTTTATGCTTCCCAGTATTTCCCTCCCCACGCATACTTGCCGGGGGCCACCCAAATGACACTACCAGAATCGATACTATCGAATCAGCCTATTCTATCAGCAATACAGCAGCAAGAGCAAGAAATACGTAGAATGGAACAACACCTAGAAGCGCAACGCATAGCAGAATCGCAACGGCAGGAAGAAAACGAGTTTATAAAGCTACAAGAGCGTCTAGTGTCACTGCAGGTATGCGTTACGTCAAAAATGCTATGCGATAAAATATAGCATTTACGATCATGTTTATGCAGAAGAAGATGTCGGCGCTCACAGATGGTAAATCGAGCACAAACCTTGATGACGAGGTAAAAATTGAGAGCCCAGACAGCTCGAAACACGTAAATCCACAGCAAAGTGACGAAGATGAAGTGCTCAAGCAGTTGCAGGTACTGATAAGTGGGTGCTTCTATTTGGCTTAACTCCACTGATGAAACTTGCATTGGACATAGAGACAGCACATGCAGGCCATTACCAAAGTGCGTCATGAAAGGGATTTAATTGAAGAGCAAGAAAAGGTTAACCATATTTTTGAGTCTGGGTATCTTCATAGTTTTGTACCATAACGGTGTTTTATGTAATGCAGCTGGACGATTTGAAGGAGCGAATTCAACGTCGACGAGACGATAAAATACGCGAGCAAGAGCATGAGCAGTGGCTGGCAAATCAAAAGAGGGAATTGGTAGCCATGCGTCTTCAACGTGCTGCTGCGCGTGAAAGAGGAGGATCTGGAGCAAATACCTTCGTAGTTGCTCAACTTGAGCAGGAGGGAATTTACGACCCCGACCAGGGAATTTGCATTGGCTGGGACTACGTCACTGGCCTCCCAACATCTACAGAAACACTGCAGGTGAGATAACTCATCGTATTCTTGTGGCAAACTAAGAATGGCTACATATCCACTAATTGTACTTTCACTGGATTTGATCCAAATAGGTCACATTTGCTGTCTATGCTGGAAAGATTAATCGATCTCCATTTACAGTGCTGCAGACGAAAGAATCAGAGAGCCACGGCCCAACGCACAAGCGTTTTCTTCTTAGTTCGCACCGCCAGCTGAAAAAATTGGCTGCTAGTACTGAGCTACGACTTGTGATCGAGGTATTGACTTTGCTGGCGTGCTGAAATTGATAGAGAATAACGCGCTATGTGTCGTTGTCAGGTGTCAGATAGCATCCAGCGTGCTACCGAGGCGCCAGCGATCAAAAGCCTTGGGTGGACTGTGGTTGACTTGTTCCGGGCCACAGAGTCAAACGATTTGGCTCTGGTCACAGGTTTTGTTAAAGTCCCCCTCAAACAGACGTCGATGCCCGACCCGTCCAAAATTCTGTTGGAACCACCATCCATACCTGATTGTGGAGACATTACGCTTCATTTCCGAATATCCCACGGAAAGATGAGCGATGTGGTGGCACAGTATGCTATTGACCCTGATGTCCATGCCGGTTTGTGAAGTGCCTACACTAACTCTGGAATGCTATTGCTGATTATTCAAAAACTGCTTTATCCGTTAGGCTTATATCATTTGCCTCAAGATCTTACAAGCAATTCTCCGTCGAAAATATTGAGCTCTAGCCTTCGTAAGCCGTCTATGGGCTCAATATCTGATCAAATGCTGAGTAAAACGCGCAATGAGACTTTAAATCCGAGCTCCATCGCTGTAAAGCAAGATCAGCCTGTAATCTCAAGCCAGAACTTTGAGTGTGGGTAAATGTTTTTTTTTGCATTTGCTCTATTGCTGTGCAGTGTGCTAACCAACATTTGTTATTATGTGTGGAAAGCCAAACCAGCCGCTCAAGATTCGCCTGATAAACAGCGGGACTTCCTGGATATCGAACGCTTGAGATTGATCTCTGCGTCATCCTCAAGGCCTGGGAGCACACGTCCTCGAACATCGGCTACCGGTAACGGAAAAGACCGAGCACGACTTCCACCTGTAGACGAAAGCGATAATTCGAAGCTCTGGCTGCATGTGGACAAAACGCTGGAGCGACAGCAAAGACAAACAGAACGCAATCTATTTCAGCAGAGTGACGGGTTTGATCTTTTCATTGATGGGGCAAGGTGCTTGCCCGACAATGTCACGCTGACAAAGGTAACAGTGGCTGCAAAGAACATTGACCACTCAGTAATGGCAACTGAGAATGGAAGCAGCGTTGCTTCTCTCGATGAAGATGCGTACAATCCGGTATTTGATTTGGTAAGTGCTGTTAGATCATCAATAAATTTCTACAACTCGCACGTATTCTGATATGGTTGCGGTGACGCTTTAGTACGTAGAATACCGTGAAAAAGCATTCAATCCGACTGTGACGCTCGTAATTCGCATCGATACGATCGAAGTGAATTCAAAGAGCCCCGTGATCGTTGGATACGCACTCTTTCCGGTGTTTCTAGACATTGAAACCCTAAAACAACCAGCGCGATCCAGCATTCCCCAGTTTATGCTGAATGAAGGTGCATTCCAAATTCCAGTACATACGAATGTTGCACTCAAAGACCCAACGGAAGAGTTCAGTGCTGGCTCATGCGACGCATTCCCAAGGATACCATGTGCCACACTTCTGCTTCGAGTTCTTCGTGCAAAAACCGTGAGTTTTTTCTCTTTTTCGTCACCCATTGCGTTTAAACTGATACGTTTGGTGCGGTCATTTAGTCGGAGGATGGACTGAATCTACTCTCTCGAAAGAATTTTCCTTCTCAAGAGTGGGAAGCTAAAGGGCTACTTGAACCGCCGCAACCTTACGAGGAGAAAGCGTATGATTCACTCCACTGCATCCCCACACCAATTGAACAACGGCTTTATTATATCCGGGTTCGTAATATCTGAAATGTGCATGTATTGCATAGGTTGCTGATAAAATTCGTTGCGATCTAGTGCAAACAGCGCAAGACTCGACCGATTCGCGAACGTCTCGAACGCTCATTGCCGGTGACAGAAGCAAATGCTGAAGAGTTACTGAAGGTAATTTCTCTTGTGGATTTTAATGGCAAGCAATTGTATTCATAATTATGTGAGTAGGCCAAGCCAACGGCGTTCATCGACTTGCGCTACGTGTGCCGATACCAGTCAAAGCTTGGCTTTCGCGTCGCAATAGATGCTATGAATAACGCCAAGGTCAAGACCGGGAATGGCTTCTTCAAAGTTCTATTCAGTGTATCGCCACCAGCGTCATTGTATCAGGCGATTCCTCTTACGAGTGATGCCTACTTCACGACTACAACGGACTGGACGAGTTTGCAGACGTCACCAGAGTTTTCCGACGGCTTTGTGGTAGGTCAATATTGCTCTACAATGGATTTTGTCTCATAACCATGCAATGCAGACACTTTATGACTCTCCTCCGGACGGATCGTTGGTTGTGATTTTCGATATTCGATGTCTTGCGCGCAACAACAAGACCGGAGCAATCACTTCCCAGCCATTTGGGTGGACATTCCTTCCCGTTCTCACCGAATTTGTCACGGTAGCGGCTGGGAATTTTCAATTGCCTATCTTCCAAGGCGAAGTCAAAACGGTTTGGATACAATCGGACCATTGAAATGCCATCCAGCGCTAATACTAATGCCATTCCGTCTTTGTTATTCTGTGCAGGAGCTGATACAAACACAAATTGCTGTGACTGCGCTCATGGAGGAGCTTGCCAGTGAGAAACGAAAGCCCACATCACCTGCCTTTGTCGATAGCGCGTCATTATTTGTTCGCTTGGAGGACTTGCAAGTGCCCAACATCGCAGGTGCACCAATTGTAAGTGCTGCCAGCCATGGAAACCTCAACACTGGGTTCATACTAACGTTGTGGCTTTGCTGAAGGTAAATGCGGTCGCTTCCAAGATGATCCCGAGCAAATCACTTGCCAAGTACGCGTATGACAGCGTCAAGGTCAACAATCTCCGGAAGAAGATGCCGATGAGCAAACTTTTACCAATCAATTCAACGGAAAAGCAGTTTGAAAAGGAGCTCAACGTCGCCTTTGCTCAGGTCAGAAAATCTGTGTGCATCGCATTGATATTTTTCATTTTGACTGATCATGTACGCATGCAGGAGCTCGGAATTCGACACTACACGTTCTGATATCCCCTTCCAGCGAGTCATTAGGCCTTGTGCAGCCTCATTGTTGGAGTGTCTTTGACACGTTTGAAGAGATTTTGCTGATAGCAAACCTGTTCGGATTAGCTATTTTATGTCTACCACACGAATTCCATTTGCTGGTGCGTTTTGTTGCGTGCGCAATAACCAATTGCCAGTTGGTCATGACGACGACTGAACCGGAGCACGAGCAGCCTCCGCAGGCGTCGCCCGCCGTTGCCACGGCGACACCAGAGCCAGCAGCAGCCGTCGTGGCTGCACCAGATCAGAATGGCGTGCCTGCGACCGAGTCATTGCTCCGGCGGCTGCGCAAGAAGCCGTTCAAGTTCTCATGTAGGAGCCTCCCTCTTCGTTTGGGCAGCTCTTGTCTCATGGACTGACTGGCTGTTTGCTTTTGTAGCGTACGCACGTGAGGACCACGGCAAGGCTATCTACTGCGTCTCTTTCTGCGACGTGCTGCCCATCTACGAACGCATGTTCGCGGCGGCCGGCGGCAACCGGGTGAGAGCTTAGCGGGTGGATCATGCGCTGCACTTGGCTAGGAATGGCTCAGTCTCTATTGCATTCTAGGTGACGATCTATGAGTGTCTGGACAATGGCGATCTGGATGTCGTGCAGGTCTACGTTGACGGCGACGCCGAGGAGCAGTACTTCACGACCGCCTGGACAGTGGATCTCTTGACTGGCTCCCCGCTCCTCGCAGTCGCCGGCTTCCGCGGTCACATCAAGGTCATCAATTGCGTCACCCAGTCTGTGATCACGGTCCTGTCTGGCCACGGCAACTCGGTGAACGAGCTCAAGTTCCATCCGGTGGATCGCAGTCTGCTGCTCTCGGCCAGCAAGGACGAGTCTGTGCGTCTCTGGAACACGCTCACTGGCGTCTGCGTCGCCATTTTTGCGGGCCATTTGGGCCACCGCGACGAAGTGCTGAGTCTGGACGTGCACCTTAAGGGCTCGTGCTTTGTCTCGGCCGGTATGGACAACACCATCAAGATCTGGGACCTGGAAGACGAGGTCGTGCAGACCGCGATCAGCAAGTCGTACACGGAGCCCCGCCCCGCGGACCGCCCGTTCGACACCAAGTTTGTGCAGTTCCCGGCCTTCGCCACCAGCAAAGTGCACGCGGACTACGTGGACTGCGTGCGCATGGTCGGCGACCTGATCCTGTCCAAGTCTACAGGCAACAAGGTGATCTTCTGGAAGCCCAACCCGTCGCGCGGCAAGGACGCGGTCACGGTGCTGCGAGAGTACGCGTACAAGGACGCCGAGCTCTGGTTCATGAAGTTCGGCCTGGACTCGCAGCTGGAAGTCATGGCCGTGGGCAACAAGAAGGGCGTCGTGAGCGTGTTCGACCTCGATGCCGAGCCCGAACGAGCGCTCTGCAAGTTGAACCACCCGAGCTGCAAGAGTACGATCCGACAGGTCTGCTTCAGCCACAGCGGACGCACAATCATCTCCTGCTCGGACGACGCCACGGTCTGGCGATGGGATCTGCCGTAGCAATGCGCACCAGTTGCCATTTCCAAGCTATTTCCTTAATTCCCAATACTTTCAAGTCTAGTTTTGTGAAATTCCGATCCACCAGTCAGAAGAGCTCCAATCGTACTTTATCGAGTGACAACAGTGCTCGGAACCGGGTGCTCTTTGCCATTTTTGGCTGGGCTTTTGAACTTTTGAACCGGCGGGAAGCCGAGAGAGCGACGGAAGCAGCGAGAAGGAGGGACGGACTCCACACGTCTCGTCTCTATTTATTCTCTCTCGCAGGCGCTGCTGGGCAATTATAGGGTCAGGCCCCAGCTCAAAAAAAAGAAGAAACGGCTGAGCTGCGACCTGGCAATCCGCCATGAAACGCAAGAAAGGCCACGACGATGCCGCCGCCGCTGTTGTTGGTGCTGTTGGCGCCTCTGCACTGTCTGAGGCGGCCGAGTCAGACCCGCGTTTTCCCAATGCAAAGCGCATGGCGACCGCCAACAGCAGTACTGTGACCGGCGCTGCGAGTGCGCTGGCCAAGCCGGAGAACATCGCGCTGCCGACGCCGGCGCCGCATCGCTTTGGCTTCGGCTTCAAGGGCCCAGTGGCCTCGGTGCTACCCAAGCCGGCTGTTGTGGCGCCTGACGCTCCGCTTGCGCCGGCTGTAGTCACGAGTGCTGCCCCGCCTTCGGCAGGCGGCAACCAAGTCGAACATGAAGCGGTCAGTGCCGTTGTTCTCGAGCCTTCACGGCTGTTCACCTCGTCGCTGATTGTACTGGCGTTTGTATGCGTAGGTGCGGGAAGAGGCAGCCAAGGAGATCGCGATTAAGACGGAGGTATGTTGAGATCTTTCATTTGTGCGCTTTGACTGCCAAGAAATGGCTCACGCGGTTGCGCTTGGTGCACATTTAGGCTGTGCTGAGAGGCCGAGGTCACCTGACGATAAAGGAACGCATGATCGCTCGTTCTGCAGCTCAGCAGGTGAGCGCCCAAGAGCCAGAGAACCAATCGGCAACCACCAGTGGAGCCCCTCTATCGACTGGACGTGGTTCTATGAAGCAGCGATCTGCGTCTTCATCATCGCTGGCAGGCAGAAAGCCGACGCTAATGCAAAGCATAGCGCTGCCCACCCGAGCGCCTGTATCAGTTGGTCGACGTCCATCGACCCGGCGCCTGCCATCACCAACGCCCGTCGTGGCCAAGCTTAATCCCGAGACAGAAGCTACAGTGGAAACAGGGAAGGAGAACAACGAGCCAGCCAGCAGTTTGCAAGTGCGGGACGCGTTTGCATCCAACTTTGGCGATGAATGCATTGAAAAGCTTGAGACGCTCATGAAAGTTCGATTCAAGGCCAACAAGTTCAATGTCAAGGCACGCCAAGACGAGCAGGTCACGTACATTCGTCAATTGAAGACAGCTATCAAGGATCTCTGCGATCAAATTCGAGGATTTGACTCCGTCGCTGCAACGCTAGATGAGAAAATGCGAGCTGAACGAAGTACAATTGAGCGTCGACTGCTCGTCCTAGAAGGTTCTCTTCAAAGCAAAGACTCCAGTATGTCTCAATCATATCAGGAAATGGAGCTTCTTCGCCAAGAAAAGGAATCATTCGACCAGCAGAATCGGAAATTAATTGCCGATAACTCCCGATTGAAAGAGTTCGAGAAGCACGCATTGAAAACACGAGCTGAGCTGGAGGAGTCAATCAGTAAGCTTCAAGAACAAATTCTGCAGGCACACCAACAAAATGACCGGTTAGCACTCGAACTGAAAGCACATCAAGCTGCAATGTCTGACCGTGCACAGTTGTGGGAGGAAAAGAACAAGGAACTTCAGCAGTTCTACGAGAAGAGAGATCACGAAGATGAAAAGAGGTACGTGCTACTAGCACTATTCGGCGCATGCAAAGTAACACTTATCTGATTGTTATTCTAATTGCAGAAAGAGTTCCGAAATCGAGCAGCTGCAAAGTAAGCTGAGCTCGCTTCGTGAAGAACTGGCTGCTGCAAATCAAGAGAAGGAAAACCATAAACAAAGAGTCGCGTTTTGCGAAGAGGAGCTAAAGACTGAACGGCAAAGAAGATCACAACTGGAGATGGAAAAGTGCACTTTAGAGGCTCAGCACCAATCTCTTGAAATGCGAATCAATGGTGGTGCGAACGATACAGCAGAGCTGAAGGCTAAGCTTGTGCAAAAGGAAGAAGAAATGAAGCAATTTGTATCAAGCTTTTCCGAAATTCAAAAGTTTACAGCGTCTGCGAACACCAAGCTTGAAGTCGAAAAGAATGACCTCTCCGCCAAAGTTTCTGCTCTGCAATCATCACTGCGCGAAATTGAACACAAAGATGTGGAAAACATGGCACTGATTCGAGATCTTCAAAAGCAATTAGAGGTACGTTTACGTTTCACAAAGTTTTACAATGCAAGGCTAATTATCGTTTTGCTTTTGTAGAGTCACATTGAAGCTGCACGGATTGCAGAGCAGAAGGAAAAAGAAGCGCTGATTCGACTGAAGGAGCTTGAAGTGCAAATGCAGGAGAATGCTCAACAAGCTAGTGTTCAAATTGGAGCTCGTCAAATGTTGGAGACTCAAATGCGCGAACTCCGCACCGAACACGTTGCTGTTAACGCCCAAATGGAGGCTGTGAAAATGGAAATGAAGCAACTGTTAGCAGCAAACGAAGTTAGCAAATCCCGATGCAATCAAGATATTGCTCTTTTGGAAGAGCGCTTTAAATCTGAGAAGGCGACACTTCATCAAGAGATCGAGAAACTACTTGAAGAAAAAGTGAGCTTGGAAAGTGAAGTGAAGACATTCAGAGATAGCGCTTCTCATGCACGAGATGTGGATCTCGAACAATTGTGTGACGTTAAACGCGAAGTTGAGGTCCTTCGGCTACGATTGAAGGAGACAGCCAGTCATGGCTCTCAATCCCTTGCTGAGAAGGACCAAATGATCGAAGAGCTCCAAGAAAAGGTGAAGCAGGGTGATAAGACCAGGCGTATGATGCATAACACAATTCAGGTAAGGTCAGCGGCATATACTCGTAGGATGATTGTTCGCTTGCTCACCGCTTTTGTATTAATTTGCAGGAACTTCGAGGAAATGTTCGTGTTTTTGCCAGAACACGTCCGTTTTTGCCCTCTGATCGCTGCAACGAAAAAGATATCAATGCGCTTGTACCTGTGATTTCTTGTGAATACGACGGACAATCGATGAAGATTCGTCGTCCAGCCAAGAGCTCTTCTTCTAATGAACAAGAAATGCATGCCTTCTCATTCGACAAAGTATTCCCTCCGTCTGCTGGCCAAGACACTGTCTTCGATGAAGTGTCGGAGTTTGTTCAATCGTCAATTGACGGCTACCACGTTTGCCTCTTTTCTTATGGCCAGACTGGCTCAGGCAAGACTCACACGGTAGGTGTTTATATGGTGCACACTATCTAGACAATTGTCTCATACTCGTTGTGGTTTGCAGATGCAAGGAAGTGGAAACGGGCAAATGCGCGGTATTATCCCTCGATCAATTGAAAAAGTGCTGCAGGACTGTGAAACGTTAAAGCTTCAAGGATGGAACTATTCGATTCAAGTCTCCTTTTTGGAAATCTACAATGAAAACCTGAGAGATTTGCTTGCCAGCAAAGAGGATATCGACAAAAAGCTTGCCATTAAAAAGGACGCGAAGGGAGGAGTGCACGTCCCTGATTTGACCCAAATTGACGTCACAGCTATGGAACAAGTCGAAGCGCTGATGGAGAAAGCAAGTCGAGCGAGAAGTGTTGCGTGCACAGACATGAACGCCCAGTCATCTCGCTCGCATAGTGTGTTTACACTCCATCTCCAAGGTGTTCATGAGTCAGAAGGCATTGTTCTCGATGGCAAACTGCATCTAGTTGATCTGGCTGGCAGTGAACGCGCCTCGCGATCGGGCGTATCCGGTGACCGCCTCAAAGAGACTCAAGCCATCAACAAGAGTTTGAGTTGCTTGGCGGATGTATTTAGTGCGATTGGCAACAAGTCTGCTCACGTAAGTCCCTGCTGTTGAAATTTCTTGGTTGATTGAATTCTAACGACTGAAATACTTTGTAGATCCCGTTCCGAAATTCCAAGCTCACCTACCTGCTCCAATCGAGTCTTTCGGGAGATGGCAAGACCCTAATGATGGTGAATCTATCCCCCACAATGGAATCCGCAAGCGAAAGTCTCTGCTCGCTGCGTTTTGCCAAGCACGTGAATCAGTGTGAGCTCGGCAAGCCGAAGCGCCAAATCAAATCCAAGAAAGATACTTGAGCGTGCGAAGGGCGTGTAACTTCAGCGACTGTTATTCTGCTTGGCACGCGCCGTCAGCATCGCAGCCCATCTATTTTATAACGCTGTAATGTAGAAACGCTCGCAGCGACCGTTCGTTTCGAGTTTCTTGCTTGCTTTGTCTTTCAAAGTGCCATTCGGTTTATTCGTGCGCACCCGTGAACTATGGGGCCAAAGAAGGAGAAGAAGGGGAAGAAGACAAAGGAGAAGAAAGGTGGGACTCGCTAAGTACAAATTGGATGCTCGATGAGCTCAAATTGGCAGCGCTCATATCATTTATGACCTTATGCAGATGACGGCGCTGAAAATGGTGGCGTGCTCACGCCCGAAGAACAAGCGAAGCTCTTGCAATCCGCGAATCGTTCGCTGCAGATGCAGCTTGCTGAGCGCCATGATCAGGCTGTTAAGGCTATGGAATCCAAGCGCGAGCTGCAAGACCGCGTGTCGGATCTGCAGCGCGACTTTGATCGGGAGCGCATGGAGACCATGGGCATCACGCAGGACATGACACGGCAGTACAAGAGCATGCAGGAGGAGCTGCTCAACCGGGTCAACACACTCGAGAACACTAATACAGAGCTGCGTGATCAACTAGGTACGCTCACTGACCTCTCACCACCAGCAGCCGCAGTGGATTAACCTTCCTTGCGCCTGGATCAATAGAGCTCGCCCGAGTGAACTTCGAGGAGGTCAAGCGCGAGAAGGACCGCGTGATCGCCGCCAAGAGCCGCGAGATCCTGGAGCTGAAGAACAAGATGGAGGAGATGGCGCAGGAGTTCGGCGATATGCTCAAGGAGACGCTGGACAAGATGCGCTCGCGCATCGAGATCACCAACACGAGCTTCGAGAACGAGGGCGGCATGCCCATGATCCGTCGGCTCGAGGAGTTCAACTTGGGCTCGCCCACCAAGATCTCCTGAATTGTAGCCCCTCCTCTTCTGTAATTCACTATTTTTAGTACACTGGGTCTGTGCGTTGATTGGCTGATCTGGATATAGAGTGCGCAGTGTCACACATCTCATGATGGGGTCGGAAGCTCGCCAGACGACGACCGCCTCCTCTACGCATGGGCGTCACTCCGCAACGATGTCCGGCGAGCAGCGAGGCGGCGGGGCGCGTCTACGTTGGCTGTTCCTGATTGTGGTGCTCAGCTGCGTGCTGAGCATGTACGGGATCTCGAGCCGTGTGGCGAGCAGTCCGCTCTTCCGGCAGCGCGCAGAGAGGCTCGTGCGATCGGTTCTGGTCGCATCTCCTTCAGCATTGGCCACTGGCGTTGGCAGCGATCAAGACATGAATAAGAAGACCGATCTGGGACCAAATGCGACATCAGCAGAGGAAGATCTGGCAGCTGAAGCTCCTCAGCTGATAGCACCAGTCGGAACGCCAGTGCAAGCTCCAGTACACTCAGATCCTGCAGTAGAAGACCCAGCAGCAGAAATGCCAAAGGTGAACGCCGTGACAGCTGAAGTTACCAGCTCTGGTATCCCCAGGATCATCCATCAGTCGTGGAAATCGCGTCACAAGATCCCTGAGCGGTTCAAGCCGTGGATGAGAAGCTGGGTGGAGATGCATCCGACCTGGAAGTACGTCTTCTGGACTGACCAGGACAACCTGGAGCTGTTTGAGCGATTGTACCCAAAGTACCTAAATGTCGCCAAAGCAGTGGGCAAGATCGGTCTGGCTGATATGTCCCGCTACGCGCTGCTGCATCACATGGGCGGCCTCTACGTGGACGCAGACTTTGAATGCAAGAAGCCCTTCGACAGTCTTCACCAGACGCATCAGGTCTTCCTGAGCTCCGAGCCTCTGGTGCACACAGTGCTGCTGGAGGGATCCAAGACGCTCGCGCTGTGTAATGCGCTCATGGCGTCCGTCCCAAAGCACCCGTTCTGGCTGCAGGTACTGGATGCGATCAAGGACAAGTTCGAGCGCGAAGGCAATCGCAGAGGCGACTACGTCTCACTTACAGGCCCTCGGATCGTCAAGGAGACCTACTTCAGCCACTTTGAAGACGACCGGAGCGTGTCTGTGCTGCCCTCCGAGTACTTTTACCCGGAGATCGCGTACTGGAATCGAGCTGCCATGGACAAATCCTGCAAGCATCGTCGTGACGACGCTGCCAAGGAGGCCTGTTCCTGGCTGTATCGCTATCCAAACGGAGAATTTACGGACAACACGCATGCCACCCATCACTGGCAGTGCACCTGGTGTCGTGGAGAGCAGTCGCCCGTGAAGCTGTCGCTCAAGACTGACATTTTCCCAACGCAACGTGTTTATTACCCACGCATTCAAGGCGATTCGATCGTTCTAGATTCCGATTAGACCATATAAACACCCTAATTTACCAACAAGAAAGAGCTTTCCAGCAAAAGAGCGAAGTTATCTCCGTGCGTCCAGTTATCCACGCTTGAACCAGAACTCTGCACCATCACTCACATGAAAAGTCAACCCACGTGAGGTTTTACTTGCAGCGCTTCGAAAGTCAAGGTTTTTCTCAAATGAGAGTGATGGTCTGTGAAGATTGCGTTGCCCCTTCAGCTCATTTTCCAATCCGCCTTCAACAGCTCAAGCGACCTCCATCCAGGAAACACAATGCCTTAAATTCATTCCGGCGTCATCTTGTGGCCATGCCATCTGTGGGTTCTTTCTTCATCGAGAGGCTCCGGACATGCGTGTTCACGCACCCTGTTGTTTGTGCTGCTGCTGCTGTTGTGGCATGCAGCCGCCGATTCGTCCTGGGTTCTGTGTCGTCTCGACATGGTATCCTGTGTTCGTTCCCAGCTACGCTCTTCTCGTGCAACGCCGACTCCTCAAGACAGCCAGCAGCCATTTCCAACTTGACCTTTATCGAAATCAACCAAGTGCTGTCTGTTCGGTGTCGTCTGCGTGCAAGTGAGCGTGTGTGGCAGTGCGAGCGCTGTCGTGGATGGATCGCGTGAAAGCAACACGCTGCAATCCAATCACCAATTTCATCGAAGCGTTTTCGTCTGAGTGGGTCTCGAGTGGAAACGTTTGGGATTCATCAAGACAAAGCCGTCATCGTGTGGCCATGCCATCTGTGGGTTCTTTCTTCATCGAGAGGCTCCGGACATGCGTGTTCACGCACCCTGTTGTTTGTGCTGCTGCTGCTGTTGTGGCATGCAGCCGCCGATTCGTCCTGGCCATATGCCTTTTTCGGTCGTGATTATCCGATGTGAGGTGACTACCTAAATTGTCTCTTCTGGCTGTGATTCGATGGGTCTTTCAGTTCGAGGTGTATCTCCGAATGTGTAACAAGCAAATGAATACTCTTTTTTGGAAAATCATGTGTTGGTTGTTATACTTTTCTTTGCTTCTTCGTAGTAGATAAGCCAGAGATATTAGATTTTGATCAAATTGTGTCGATGAATAGTGTAGTGGAACCTCAATGAGAACGTCAAGCGCATGCAGGCAATCTGGCTCAATGGAATGGTGGGTGCGTCATATGTCTGCCAATGCTCCGCTGTGTTGTCTGACAAATGGAATTCTGCATCACAAGAGCGAGCCTTAATGGATACGGTACCACTTGAAAACCGCGAAAAGTTGAATTGATCTAAACTACCAGCACTCACACGAACAAAATCAACCCACAAAAGGTTTTACTGCAGCAACCCAAGGTTTTAGTCAATGAACTATGAGTGATGGTCCCAATCACCCAATTTTCCCTTTTCCGTGTGCTCATTTTCCAATCCGCCTCGATCTGCTCAAGGGACCTCCATCCAAGAGACAATGGCCACAACGGCTTACAAATCAAGACCAAGCGACCGCTGCTGTTTGTGATCCGCTACGGAGTCTAGACGAAGCACTACGTGGGAAGAAGCTCTATTTGTCTGGACTCCAAAGTCGTCGTCGTGTTGGGATGATGCTTCGACTTGCAGCCGCCGATTCGGCAGTCGTGATTATCCAGTGTAGGTTATTACCAACAGTGCGCCGTTGAAGTCATCGCCAGTGGAAGATGGAAGTAAGAATCGCTTGAAAGCAACATACTGCAATCCGAAAGATTCAAGTGGCACTTCCTGGGTGTCTTTGATCCGAAGACGACATGTCGCCGTGTGGTCGCACCGAGTGCTGGTGCTCTCTACACCGACGGCCATACATCCTGTTGTCTGTGCTGCCTCAAGGCAGTCGCCGATTTATTCACTCGGTCGTGGTCGTGATTATCCTGAGGCCGACCTGCACCGACACCTGAAGACAGCCAGCAGCAATTTCAATTTTTACAAGGGTGTTAAACAAAGTGCTGTCTGTTAATGTCGTGCGCATGGTTGGCTCCAGGAATGATCGCATGATGAGTGGATGGATCGTGTGAAGGCAACATGCTGCAACTCAATTACCAAGA
>JAADXR010000417.1:0-27384 GCA_023337935.1 Elongisporangium anandrum
GCCAAGTTCGTTGAATCGCGGAGTCGCGTTCAGCAAGATCTCTACACGGCGGCCAGCCTTCGTCATCAGAGGAAATTCAAAGTTTGCCGTCTCAATTCCGTTGAGTGCCTTTGATAGAACGAAGCGAACAGCATCCTTGAAGTCTTCTGTGATAAACTTTTCCACAAGGTCCTCCCCCATAACCTCCGACGGGGTGTATTGTGTGACGGTGGCTGCTTTCTTGTTCCAAATATTTACGCGTCCTGCTTGATCAACTCCGAAGATTGGTGCGTTGGCGGTATCAATCAGTCGTGCGTACTCCTGCTCCTGGGCGATACGATCAGTGATATCTTGGCCAATACAAGCAACACCTATGGTTTCGCCCAGCTCATTATTTTGCGGGGTGGCACTTAGTAAAATTTCCACTCTTCGTCCAGTCCGTGTAATCAATGGGAAATTAAAATTTGACGTTTGAGCGCCATTCAATGCTTCCGAAAGTACGCGACCAACTGCTGCCCGGTAGCCGTCCGATATAAACTGCTGTACCAGATCTTGACCTATAACTTCTTCAGCGGAGTATTGCATAATCTCAGCTGCCTTTTGATTCCAAATGGTCACCAATCCTTCTCTATCCACGCCAAAAATCGGTGCATTTGCTGTATCGATAAGACGACTGTATTCTTGTTCCTGCGTAATTCGAACGGTAATATCCTGGCCAATACCGACAACACCAATAATATCTCCTTTTTCATCGTATCGCGGGGTTGCATTCAGCAGGATTTCTACACGACGCCCAGACTTTGAAATGAGTGGGAATTCGAAGTTTGCTGTTTCAAATCCCTTCAGCGCTTTTGACAGAACTTCGTCAACACGGACTTTGTAATCTTCCGGAATAAAGGCTTCGACTAAGTTCACTCCAACAACTTCAGGCACCGGGTACTCAGTAGTTTGGACAGCCTTTCGGTTCCAAATGTTGACGCATTTATCGATGTCCACGCCAAAGATCGGTGCATTTGCAGTGTCAATGAGTCGCGAATATTCCTGTTCTTGCATTCGTCGATCGGTAAAATCCTGACCAATTCCGACGACTCCAGTAATCGCTCCAATATGATCGTACTTTGGCGTTGCATTCAGAATAATGTACAATTTTCGACCACTTTTCGTGACCAACGGAAATTCGAAGTTAGCTGTTTCCACGCCAATCAAGGCCTCCCCGAGTACCTTTTTCACTGCGTCCCGCGACTCAGGGGAGATAAAATTCAGAAGATCTTGGCCTACTGCGTCCTCAAGCTCGTACTCAGTGATAGCGGCAGCCTTTTTGTTCCAAATAGTCACATGATTGTCTTGGTCCACACCGAAAATGGGCGCGTTTGCCGTATCAATTAGACGACTGTACTCTTGTTCATGAACGATGCGCTCTGTGATGTCCTGACCGATACCAACAACCCCGGATACATTACCAAGGTGATCATATCGTGGCGTTGCGTTGAGCAAAATCTCGACCTTACGACCAGTCTTCGTGATCATGGGGAATTCAAAGTTGGCGCGTTCAATGCCCATGAACGCCTTTTCAAACACTGTTGCCACCTTCGACTTGAAGTCCTCCGCAATCAGGCATTCAACCAGATCTTCACCCATAACTTCCTCGGGCTCATACTCGCAAATCTCTGCCGCTTTCTTGTTGAAGATCACGATACGCATCTCTGTGTCGACGCCAAAGATCGGAGCATTGGCCGAATCGATCAACGTCTGATACTCCATTTCTTTCGCGTTTCGCTCCGTGACGTCCTGTCCAATGGCGACAATGCCGATGACTGCGCCATTCGGACCAAACTGAGGCGTCAAACACAGCACGATTTCAACGTGTGAGCCCATGGATGTGATCAATGGCAGCTCAAAATCGGGCCCTGGCTCGCCAGTGGCAAGCGTCTGCTTAATGGCTGCTGCCACGATTTCGCGAAAGTCCTCATCGACCATCTCCAGCAATGGCACACCGATCGCTTCTTCCACAGCAAAACCGGTCAATGATGCGGCCTTCGCGTTCCATACCGAGATTCGTCCCTCGTCGTCGAGCTCAATGATCGGAGCGTTCGCCTGCATCATCACAGACGCGTACTGTTTCTCGTGCAGCCGTAGCTGGGTCACGTCCTGGCCAATGCCAATCAAGCCGATCACACGGCCGTACTCATCGATGTCGGCAGTGATGTTCATCATAATATGCGCGAATCCACCGGCCGCTGTCTTGAGCGGCAGGCTGACTTCTGACAGGCACTTGGCGGGCGACTTGAGCACGCGGTCCGTGAGTTCCTTCACGTCATTGGGCACGTCGCCGCCGTCTGCGATGATCTGTATGAACTGCTGCAGCGGCTTGCCGAGCACCTTGCGCGCCTTGATCCTCGTGATGGCTACAGCCTTCTTGTTCCAGATCGTCACGAGCCCCTGCAGCGACAGCCCGACCACGGGAGCGTTGGCGTCGTCCAGCAGGCGGAAGAACCGGCCCTGTGGCTGGAACTCGTGGCTGGCCGAGCCAGGCGGCGGGATCGCGGTCTCCATGCGCGGATCCGACTGCGATGCGGTGGCTGCTCCCTGCAGAAGCGACGAGAGTGGCTCTCGCTCGTGCCTTGCGTCCTGGGCGGAAAAAGCACCGACTGGGATTCCCCGCCCGGCCCAAAGACACCGGGCGAGCGAATTTCAGCCAATCGCACGCGCGCGTTTCCCTGTTGCTCGACGAGCGGCTTTTTCGAAATCCGAAGACCTGTCAAAGCGGATCGCCGGAACAACATCAGAAACCGCAGGTTGTGTCAAGTGGACTGGGAGACAGGGGGACCAAAGGATCCGGCCTCCAAGCACTGACTCTTTTTCGGTCAAAAGCTGCTCTTTATACAGGCCCGTGCGCCAAGCATCGCACGCGGCACGAGCTGCTCGCCGCCGCCGAATGCAGCGCTGTCCGGGCGGCTGTGGTCCAGTGGATTCGCGAGTAATGGCGACCTGTGAAACCTGATGCGCCTGGTGGCCGAGCAGTACCGCATCTCAGGCGATCGATCCAACAGGACCGCGGGAAAAAAGAACAAATGCCAATGACGTGACGCTCGGCCTTTGGGGTGGTCCGCTCATTCATCCTGCTGCCCGCCATCCATCCACGAGGTTTAATACGAGCTCGCACGCCAGCGTCTCGTCTCCCCTACATACACATGTGTATGGTGGTCCGATGCAGAAAACGGTGCTGGAGGAGCACCCAAGCTCCTAATCAATTTCCTGGGATGGTGGTAGTACGATCGTCAAGCTCCATGGAGTGAACTTCACGATCTTGATGAGCATTTTACTTAGAAACAGACAGACGGACTGTATCAGTCGCGTGAACGAAACCGCAAAATCAGGTTCACCCACAAGATCGAAGCTGCTGGATCCAAAACACGCAGCCTGACGACCACGCGACGCGTCTGGCTTCATGCCAGCCACAAACGAAAACTGGACAGCTTTCCATGTTTACCATTTAATCTGGGAGCCTGTTCTTCTGGTTTTCTTCATAAATGCCTTCTTCTACGTTGAATCCGATCAGTAAACGACGCACATCACGCCAGGATGGACGCTCTCATCAGCTGCTACACGTCGGCTGAGCGAGAACGAGAACAGCCAAAGCGGTTTAACAGTGCAGGTCAATCACATGCGGCAAGAGCGGATTCGTGCACGGAATACAGTCGAGACACTGCCGCTCGCCAACGACAACAAAATGGATCTGCGGTGGGAAGCGCACTCGAACACACCGTGCCTAACAGCAACCACTGCCGCCGCCAGCCTTCTCCGCTTTCCCTGCTTCCAGCTTTCGTCCACGACGGGGTGCGGTGTTGGACAGTAGCGACGGGTTTTCCAGGATCTATGTGCATCACCAAGACTGTCACCCTTCTGGCTCCGTAACCTAACTTCAAGATCGAGAAAAGCCCAGTATCCTACCTTCTGGACAACCTCGTTGAACACTTGCTGGATACCAATCTTGGTCTTGGCACTGCTCTCCACGAAGAGCATTCCCTTCGATCGTGCCCATTCTTCCGCTTCGCGACGGCTGACAACACGTTCCTACAGAACGATGCAGGTGCCAGATATGTTCGTCAAATCGCTGGCTCCAGGATACGCTCTTCGATCGGTGATATCGAATCGAAGCCAAAGCAGTAGCAGTAGTACCTTATCGATCTTGTTGCCAACAAGAAGCTTGACGACATCGCGTCCACCCGCTGGACTGTACACTTCGACTTCCTGGAGCCACAGATCCAGGTTTTCGAATGTGTCTCGCCGGGCAACGTCATAGACTGGAAGAACAATCACGCAATCGTTAGCAATCAAACCGTTGCTGATTGACTGACAGCGCTTGGCGTACCGAGAACGATGCCCTGGGCGCCTCTGTAATACGAGCTGGTGAGCGTGCGGAATCGCTCCTGGCCAGCCGTGTCCCAAATGGTCATTTTGATCTTCTTGCCATCCACTTGCATCATCTTGACTTTGAAGTCCACACCTAGAGCCATCAAACGACGCGTGATCATGAGCCTCAGATGCCATACCAGACGTAAATGCGCAGACAGCGTACCGATGGTGCTCTGTAGGTTGTCGTCGAAGGTGTCATCGGTGAATCGGAGCAGCATACTGTCAAGCATTCATCGTTCTCAGCATTGCGGAGCAACTGCCGCACTATTCGACCTTGACTCACCTGCTCTTGCCGACGCCGGCATCACCGATGAGCAGGAGCTTGAACAAGTAGTCGTATCCGTCCATGTCTGATCTGCGTCGTCAAACAACAGATACCTTTAAGTCAGCATACTGAGCCCTTCAGACAGCAGCGAGGACTACCGCGCCAAGAGCTCATCTAAGCTAGAGGATCAGACGCCATGTGGCGAGACAGTGTCTCTATCCGGAGAGCGTAGAGGCAGCAGCATCATGCGACCATGACCGCAGGCAACGCGTACGCACCAGTCGATATATAGCAGAGCGTCCTCGGCTCAAGAAGCGACCGCGATGGAGCCCCGAGATCACTTCTTTCGAACGAAGGTCACGCCGCTTTTTCTCTTCCTGCTGCTCTGTCTTTAACCCCCTTCCTCCCCCTTTTGCCCTTGCATGCGTGCTGTTTGTAACAATGTTACTAACGCAGTTAGTAACCTTACGCCCTGTGTGGAATGGTGCATCTCGATGGATTCGTTACTAACAGATATCATAACGTGTAACTAAAAGCAATTCGGCGAGATGAATCTGTGACGCCGCATCTGCTGTCTGCTTCTGATTGCTCCCGCTGCACAAAACGACCAGAGAGAGCTTCATGCTGTCTGGGCCTGCTTGAAGAGCTCCTGGATGGTCTGCATCACGACCTCGAAGGTGCCGGAAGAGCGGTCTTTGAGTCCCACGGCAGCGAGCACTGGCAGTCCCATTGGCGCGCTATCAAGACCAGAGAGTGCACAAAATGCGATCGTCAGACTGGTCGCATGCGAATCAAATCGCCCAGGCAAGCGTTCCTGTCGTGCGGAAACGCGTATGCCTTTCTTACCCAAAGTGTTCGAGGAACTGGCGCGCATAGACGAGCAGCAGCGGGTCATCACGCCGTCCAAGGCGGACGTGAATGTCAGGCTGCAGCTTGCCGCTGATGGTGTTCTTCTGCTGCACTTCCATCTGCGCAAACAGCTCAATCAGCATGCGCATACAGCAGCTCCATCATGCTTCAGACCCACCAGCGTGCCGAACGTGCCCACTTGCGTCACAACAATAAATACCCGATCCGAGAAAATGGTCAAGGCGAAATCGGTCGGCACGCCATTGACGTCCTACGTTCGCCAGCACAGAGCACAAGCATCAGTCAGCACAAAGCCCACTTATGGGCGAGGGCAGACGATAGGTCTTCTGCTGGGGACGTACGCGGTGTGCCTTGCACGTGTGGAGCTGCGCAACCGCATCATCAGCCATCGTCGATCCTTGCCTGGAAGTTGTGGCCAACACTCAACCCTTATGCTAGGACTCTGCCTAGTTTAAGGTGTTTCCGATCCAAAATCCGATCGAAGGGAAACGCCGCAAAGAGCAACATGGCGGTCTCGAGCGACGATTGGCCGCGCTATTCCTTCCTCACGGGCGATGCGCGCAGCCACGCGACCTTCGAGAACGATACGCCAAGCAATCAGCTGTGGGATATCATGTCTGCTGCGTTCACCTTGGAGTTTTGGCTTCAATTGCGTGCGCCAAAGCAACGGAACGAAGGTGCAAGGAGCTGGGTCGCCCATTCGCTTGGTTGGGCCTGTGGTGTGGATGCAAGTGGCGAAATCATCGTCTGTCAACAGAATGGGTGGTATACAACAAAGTCTTCGCAGAGTGCTGGTGGTGGAGCGGCGAGCATGCCCACTCTGACCAATCGCCGATGGACTCATGTTGCAGGTAAGCTACCATCCATGCACCGGAAGGGTATATTGCTAATTGCATTGAAAGTTGTGTGTGGTTGTGAGCAGGCACCAGTGCAATTATTCGTAAATGGTTCTGTGGTCTCAGTTCATGAATATACAGAGTCAAGCACTGATATAATAGACTCGAGGAAACCAGGTTTTTGCATTGGGTTCGTTCCGAAAGGCTCGATAGGAGTTCCAATACTTCTTCATGAAATGCGACTGTGGAATCATGCTTTAGAAGAAGAAATTATCGCCAGGTAAACGCTGCAGCGATGCGTAATTGGATCCAAACACTCAATTCCATTGTTGTGTAATATCCATAGCTGGTCAGCAAAGCAATCGGCGACAAATCATCCTGCAGCATCAAAACTGGCAGCTAGATGGGCATTTACAAGTGGCACATACGGTCGAACAGAACTTGATTTGAGTGGAAATGGACGCAACTTGCTACTACAACGCGAGCAAGCAATCCCAGAAGCATCGTGGGTACGAGTCAGCCCTCCTTCATTGGCGGTGTCAAGTGGATCGTTTATTATTAAAACGCTCCAATCCTCAACGGAAGCATCAGATGAATGCCGATTCACGATTGATATCAAGAGCCGTATTAATAATTTTCCAGCATCAAGCCCTGAAAGTCATGTGATTCGTCCTGCTGTTGTGTTCATAATCAATGTCCTGCGGTTCAAAAGCACGAGTGTAACGAATGAAGGCGAAGGTTCATGGCTTATTGACTTGCTTACAGAATGCATCCGTGATTTGCCCGATAATTACCTTGTTGGTTTTCAAATTCCAGGAGCTTTTCACGAAAATGAGTCACCACTTTCATTACTACCAATGACCTCAATTGGCAAGGTACGAGATCTATGCATTTGAATCGCACCTCACTCTCAGAAGTCGCTGATGTGTCGTTGTGAACAATAGACTCAAGCGATGAAAGTACTCGATCAACTCCACATGAATATTTTTGCTGATTGGCAAGATCTATTGGTTTCCATTGAAAATGCTATCTCTGCGCTTCATCCAAGAATGAAAAATGATGATGATGTGTCCGTGTTATCATTTTCGAACGTGATCGTTATAAATGGTGCCAGTGTGAAAGAAGAAGGTTCATTTAAGCAAGCCCTAAGCCAACTTGAAGCTACCAATGGACTCTGTCAACAGCAAATGAACATTTATTTGCTTCATCTCACATCTATGGAGAGATTAATATCGATTACCACTAGACTTTACGTGGAGTATGTTGATTGCTTAAATGATTTTGAGTGGGTATTATCAAATGTATTGAAGCGCATACAGAGCATTCGATGCAAAAATGCGAGCCTAAAATTCGAACCTATCGGTCAATCTGAAATCAAAATTGATCAAGAGCCATTTGTATGCCCATCGGTTTCTCCAGCTGATCTAAGTCCTATACTGGTATCGTATGGGTTGTGTGATAAAAGCCAGGTGGTTTGTTTGTCGGGTACATTTAAAAGATCGCCTTCAACTTCTCAAAGCGATGAGCGAATGGCGTTCGTTGAAGTGACATTTGTATATTTTGCGTCAAACAAACGGCTTTGTGAGGAACGGATAGCTCTATGTTTGAGAGAAGATTTACGAAACGAGGTTCACATTGAACGCGTAAAGAGAAACAAAGAACTTGCTCTGAGAGAGGACAATGCGTTGCTTCTGGAGCAAAGACGGTGTTTAATGAGTGAAAAGGCGTCATTCCAACTCGCATTTGCGTATCGTAATGTGGCTGAGGCTGAAAATGCGTTCAAGAAAACGGATATTATGAAAGAGGAATTGTGGGCCAAACGGACTTGGATAGTAGAGCGCGGGTTGCGTTTGTTTGAAGAGAATGAGCTGAAGCAATTAGAACATGAGTCAATTGAAATTGATGTGAAGTTTCGGAAAAGGCTCGAATTTCTGCAGGCACAATATGCAATCAATCTTCGAGAGGGCAGTAGAGGCCACGCAGATAATGGGACCCACCGAGTGCACCAACCCAACTCGATACAAGAGAAGACGGATGTAGGCGATTCAGACGAATCCCTTGAAAGCGTTAAGCTGAGACACCAGAAGCTAATGTTCAAAGCAGACTTGTGGACAACGCAACTAGTTGACCTCGAATCCAAAATGTTCGACATGCATGGGAGCGTCCGCGCGGCTCAAAGCAAAGGTTTTGTTATTATGAATGATGCACGGCGAAGCTGGCTTGCTAAATACAACGATATGATGGACGCCAAGCGCCAATTACTGTTGACGCTGCGAACAAAAGCTCAACTAGAGCAAAGAATGGTCATTTTGGAGCTGAAGCAGCAGCGGGCGCAGGAAACAACTGACAATATTACAGCAATGAATCGACTACTGACGCGGTACGAAAAAGAACACATCAAACGCAAGAAACGTATATTTTTGAGCATGAAAGAGCTAATTGCTTGCACCCAAACTGAATTTGAAGCATCGACTATGCTCGAAAAAATGAAGAGAGATATTCGACAATGCAAACTAATGAGTTGCTCTTCTCTTCCTCCAGAAGTTTACTCCTCTTGTGTGCATATTTTCTTTCCTGTTCATATTTCCGATCAAGAATCAAATTGCTTGACGTCAATGGAGTTAAACAACACTATGCACTGCGTGCTTTTTGGACTTCGACATTACTGTCGAACAGACAGCCAAATACCGTACTGTAGACGTCTTTCACATAATGACGGCTTTCTGTGGACTGATCAAGAGCAACGAGACTTGGAGAAGCCAAGCGATGAATACTTGTCGAATAAGAAAAGAATTCAGCAAGAGTGTTGGGCAACAGTGATTGTCACGTATAATTCTCTCTTTGCTTCTCCAACAGCAGCGCAGGAGCTGAGGGAATTGCTTTGTGGGCTACAGTCAACGCAAAATGTCACTCATTTTGAAATGGAAGCACCCTTTGAAAACCTGGAGGAATTCCGACATGACTGGGTACATCGGCAATCTTTATCTCGATCGTCCGGCTCGAATTTGTCACGTAGTGTAGAAATGGAGTATTTCAGGTGGAAACAGAATCTGTCCAACTTTGAAACTGTTATGCGCTCCACAGACACCCAAACGTTGCGTTTGCAAAGATGTAAGGTCACATGCCTAACATGTCAGCATCGAAGACAAGATGGTGTAAGCCGTCTTCTACCATGCTTGGATTGTTGTAGACCGTATGTTTCTCGCTCAGCGCACCAAATATCTTCGACATGTAGCACAAGCATGCCGATGGGGATTTTTGAAGTAGTCCATGTGATTGGAGCATGGCTTGACGGCATTCCGTCTTCGTCAATCAAATCAACAGTTCGGAGTCACTTGCTCGATCCAAAGGCTATTTCCCCTTTTTCGTCAGCATGGCAACAATATTTGAGCGCACAAGTTGCGGAACAGCGAGCGAGATGGGAAGAAAAATTTACTGCTCGAAAACGAGAAATGAACAAACAAATTCAGAAAATTTTTAAGGTTTATGAAGAAGAAGCCAATGAGATCATGAATTTGGAATACGCGTTTGAATTTATGAAACGCGACAACTGCGCAGGAACTATGGATAGACTTAAAATATTTCGCTATGAACAAGATCTGATCAGAATAGCAATGATGCCCCCAAAGGGCGAAATTCGTGACCACCAAGTTCATCACCAGGATGAAATGGCGTGTATGCTTCAGGAAGAGATACGTTATGCTCTGATTGACCCAGAAATCCGCATAATAGAACTAGAAGCGGTAGAAGAAAGCGAAGATCAGAGAGAGCAAGAAATTTTGGCCGCAAAAAAAGTTTATCATGAAGCACTAAAACGAAGCAACCACATCATCGCAAAGTTTGGAGCGCAGTTCGTCGATCACAAACTTCAAGAGGAGAATGATTTCCATAAATTCCAAGACCAGCAGGATCAAATTGAACATATTGAATCGCTTTATCGCTTCGAAGAGGTATGAATTTGTTCTTAGTATATTTTATTGTGCAGCGACTAACACATGTACAGGAAGAATTGACTCAATTCAAACATGCATGCGATGATGCAATCAAAATTACTCGAACTTTTGCGTCGACGCAAGAGCAATGCACTTTTGAGGATGCTCGGTCATTTTTGGATGTTTCCCGATTGGAGATGTGGATATTTTCTCGCACCACAATCGATACAGACTTGATTTTATTACAGAAACTAAGTCGGGATGCTCAAAACCAAAACTTGTTCAAGGTTTCTGTTCTGCAGGATACTTTGATCACTCATTTGATGACTGAAACGGTATGCTAAAATCGTTGCTGCAGTAGTATATACTTACTAACCTAACGTGAACTTTTGTTTTTATTTCGACAGACAAAATCAATGACGAGCAAAGTCGATGAGGCGATCCAGAGTTTTGTTGATTATTACTCTCCATCGCCCAAATGGAACGTTGAGAAAGCAATGCAGGCGAAGCTTCCTGCAAAAGTCAGCAAAATCAAAGAGTTTTGTGCGTTCAACGCAGATAATCCGGTGGGCACATGGCTGTCACTTACGGAAATGACTTCGTCGCTTGATCGTGAGATGCACTGCGTGCGAAAAGCCAATAAATGGCTGTCAACTCTGAAATTGAACTTCCAGAATGAATTCGCTCAAAGACATCTGAACGAATTCTGGTTGTTTAGCAAAGAATTATTACACCATCTTGCTGCTCAGCTTCAACGCACAAAATCTCTCAAAGATGTTGGATTTAAGTGCAGGGATCACGCTGAGCTGCAATTTCAGCTTACAATCGAAGAACGTGAACAATGCAAGCATCACATGCTACTTCACAATATGAAATTAGCAGAAATGAAGGATCGAAATAATTTTCTGCTAAAGATCCTGAAAAAATGCCGAGCCTCATTCGACAAATCATCGCAAATGAATGACGCACTAAACGATTTTAAAATGGATATTTTGTATAAAAATTGGTCGTCGATTGGAGAATTTCATATCACGTGCGTCGGTGATTTGTATGACCTCCGAGCACGATGCGCCGCTGATATCGAAATATTAGAACAACAAATCACAGGCCTTGAGAGACAACTAAACATTTTGGATTTGAGAGCAGAAGAGAAACAGCAGATATGGATGAAGGAAATCATTGAAGATACAATGCTTTGTGAATCCGCCGATAAGTTGCAAGAGCTTGTCCATCAAGCAATTGAACAAGTTATCCAGGCTGAAGAAAGACGAGTTTTTCATTTGTTTTCAGCGTTTGATTTACGTCACGAATGGATAAAAGAAGGTGGAATGAATGTGTCTATGAGTATCCAGCCAGGAACGACCGATCGATCTGATCATGTGGATCAAAATCTCATCCAGCTTTCCATCGCACGACTGGATACCATCAAACAGGCAAAATTACGTGATAATCTGGCAAGGAAACTTCGTATTCTTGAGCGCATGAAACGGCAAGAGGCCGAAAAGCTGCAGGTACGTCAACACCAATTTATCAATTCCCAAATTCGTAATCTAATGCACATTTCTATTCGTAGATGATCATCGATGAATCACGCACCTACCAAGAACTAGACAAAGTTTTGATCCGTCGGGTCAAATTTGTTGTCGAGAAATCATCCGAATCACGACAACTAAATCGAAGAGGTCAAGAGCGCCACCAAAATCTGACAGACGAGAATGTTCGTACAAACAAAATTCTACCAAGCTTGTCGTTTGTTTTATCGAGTTGCCAAGACGAGCTTGATACTCTTGCAGTAACGACCAACAGAGATCGTTTGCAAGCAGATGCGCGAGTTTGCCAGCTTAGCTGGCGTATGCAGGAACAAATGGCAACACGATTTCGCGTTGATTTCTTGATCAAGGGAGTTACTACATACCTGGAAACTGCGGAAGAATATATCAAGACACTGCAGCACGTTGATAAATTGCTGTATTTGCAAGGCCTTGCCAACAAACAAAATGAGCGAGAAAATATCGACTACCTAGATCCTGACCCGCTTCAGGGTGTTGATCTGTCGCTGGTACTACTCGTCTTCGATTACTACGGCAGACTTCAGTGGTCCAAGCAATCTTTGAGTATGACCACTAGCATCAATGAACGAATTCAGCATCTAAAAGAAAAAATTGGGTCCCTTTCTGCAGATGATAGTGATGAAGACTTGCACAAGAAGTTAGATCAAGCCCACGGTGAGCAACTCATGAATTGGTTCGAATGCCGCACAGCAGAGCAAATGGTAGACGAAGCGCGTGGGAACATTGAACTGCATTTATCAAAAGCCAAGCAACAGCTATTTCCTAATGACCCTGCGTCTCGCTACGAGAGTGTCGCTCTCAGCCAAGAGCAGCTAGCATGTTGGTTGTTTTCATGGGAATTATGCCATAAGCAAAAGCAAGAGATAGAACTGCTGTTACACCAGATAGCAACGACGGCTGACGCGCGTGACGTTGCCGGCAATCTGGTTGAAGTCATATATGGTGCAAGCTTGGATAGCGTGGAAATCAAGCAAATGTACATGGTCAAGTCCAAGGCGTACGTCGAGGAACAATGGAATATTGTGCTTGTGGTGTTCTTTTTCGCACGCTTGTTTCGTCAAGCCGCTCTGCGGGTACGTGTCATGAGTTAATTGGAATCGCACGAATAGTGATATGTCATATTGAGTCCGTTATGAATGCATAGAAAGCGGCAAATCTTCTCAAGCAAGAGGCGGCAGAGCGGACGCAGCGTCGGCTTCAAGATGCACACAATGTATTCAATCTTGCGCAGGCTCTTCGGGCGCCCAACCCTTGGTTAGCGCTGATTGATGCGAACCCGCAGAACCGACATCACCACCAGACAGACAGGGAAGAGAGCGTGAAAAATCTGATACGCCATTTGCAGCTGCAGGTCCACGAGTCCGGAAACTCACGTATCTTGCAGCGGATCAGCGATGGCCTTCTCACGGTATGTGGAGCTCTTGGTCTTTTGCTTTGTGGATACTGTACGTTGAACCTGAGTTGATCTATCTTCTTCCCATCCAGTCACGGCCGCTCCATCTTTTCCTGACGCCGTTCTTTCCTGGCAAAAAGGACAGAGCGATCTTGGTGCAATTGATGCAGGTGCGAGCCCAGTCGAAACGTCAGCCGCCTCCTTTGTTTGGCCTTGAACTTGTCGAGGTCGATCAGAATCGCATCAAGGTTTGGCTGTTCCGGACTTGTGGTGATGGGTTGCGGACATCTCACATCAAGCTTGTTTTGTTGCAGATTACTTGGCAGCGATGTCCACGAGACCACGATCTTGTGTACATTGTACAAGTGCTCGAATGGAACGATCATATGAAGATGCACGAGAGCGCATTGCATTGGGAAACTGCGTGCTGCCGAGAGACCGGCGCGCACACGATTTACAATCTTCGGTCGCAGCGAGCGTACTGCATTCGCGTAAGCACTGGGTTTACGCCCACGAGACCCGGGAACCCATGCCCACCGCTGTTTATCACGACGCTTTAAAACGGAAGGTCGAGGAAGAAGAGCTGCATTGGATTCCGACGGTTTACGCCACAGCGGACATGCGTCATTATTTTAACAAGCCGGATGACAAAAGCGAGAGTGTTTGTTCCAAGCGCATCTTGTTTACTGTGGCGAGTGGCGAGTCCCACTTGTCGTCACGGGCAGCTGCCTCGTGATTGGCAGAGAGTTAAAAAGCACGCGAGTTGAAGTTGGGAAGCGGCTTTGGTTCTTCTGTATTTACAAGTTACGGTATCTTCTACAGACGCGCCCGTTGTGAAAACGGATCGAACCGAGTGGAGCTCTCTCACTTTGCAATTGGCAAGAAAGCAAGCAAGCACCAATAAGAAGATCACCATGAGCTCTGTTGAAGGTAACGCTGGCTGGTGTCTTTGTGCGGCGTGGTATTTCCTAGTGCGTCTTCTTATGTGGTCGCTACGTGCTCCAATAGAATCGTACGACCGCAAGGCTGAATGCCTGGAGATCTTCCGAGCTCTGAAGAACAAGGACGAGCTGTCGCACTCGTGCAAAGAGATCATGGACATGATCACGGCCAAAGACAAGGGCGTGCCCGAGAACCACTCGATCAACCTGCAGGGCAACCGCTCGCGCAATGGCATCAGTCGTGCAGCGCTGCAGCGCCGTTTCACCGGCAAGATGTCTGGCGTGAGTCTCTCGGCTTGAGCTGGCGATGCTGCCGCGAGCTGGATGAGTCAGCTCTTTCGCATCGAGACAGAGTGACCAAGCCAAGCCGTCGGGTGTGCTATAATGATGTAGTGAGTATTTTACCTATCGAGAGTGAGAAGAAAAAAGAACACGGCAAAGAACGTGACCAAAATATACATTGCGTTTGTACGATGATATAGCCCATTCGCAATATTGGATTTTACTGTGTTCTATTTAAAAGCACAAGGTTTGGGTAATTGGGTAATATTGGCTCGAGATGTCACTCTTTTGAAGCACTGTAGGAAGCATCATGGCTCAGGCGAATGCTGCAGATGAGCAGCTCCTGTGTCTGCTCTGCGAGAAGCCCATGGCCAGCGATCGCTCCCGTCGGAGCCTCACAGACTGCTCGCACGAGTTTTGTCTCCAGTGCCTCTGTCGCGAGCTGCCAGTGCGTAAGAACCACTGCCCCGCCTGCCACGTAGTCGTGAAAAAGGTGTACCAATTGGTTCCCAATGAGATCGGAGCGCCGGCGCCGGCGTCCATCAAGTTCTGCAACGCGACCTACGTGCTCCAGGTCTCCATTTGGTCTGTGGCGGAACCCTCGCGTGTCTTGGCTGGCTTGTTTGATCTGTACGTACGCTGGTCATGACGTCATTCTATTGCAGTGTTCAGTCCTGACAGTGCTCAATGTGCCAGCGAGCAAGCCCGCCTGATCCATCACGGCAAGGTGCTCAAGAAAGGCGATGTGTGGCCAGGAACGGTCGTCCAGCTCTTTGGTACACGTACCGGGACACAACGAGGTTGGTAATGATGGAGTCGTCTTCGTAGTTGACATTCTGACGTCACTTTTCCGTCCCTCAACAGCGAGTGGATCGTTTTATGGAGATCTGTCCCCGAGGCTGAGAGACGTGGCTTGGCTCACCAGACTTCAGCAGATTGTGTGCTGTCCGTTCACGGTGATCTACGACTTTTTCTACTCGTTGTTTGATAGCGGCGATCCGAGTCGCCAGCGTGGGTACGTGCGTGTTGCCACTGCAGACTCAGTGTCATCGAGCCGAACTTCGTTTCACGCACCTGGGCAAGTATCAAGTCCCCATACCACAGATTCCGTCTGAGAGTTTATGGATCGTGTGATATATTTCCGTTTTGTCACTAGCTCGCTCTGGATTAAATCCAGTTCTCGCATGATTTCTATCTATTCCATCGCGACATCCACATCAATCGTTCCCTTGGCCTTTTACATACGATCATAGCCTAACGCTCCGTGCTCGAGTGCCACAAGGATCTTCTCCTTCAGAACCTCTTTTGTTGGATAAGGCGGCAACATGAGACGGCGGTCACTGAACAGCAAAAGAAAATCACGTCAGCAAACTTTCTGATACGCAATCATGAACCACGAATATCTTACCAGGTGTTGGCCATCGGGCACAGAGAGATTTTCATTCGAGGGTCCACTTCGATGTACCAGCATGTAGTGTCCTGTGTGCACATATGATTAGACGAAAATGAAAATCCACGATGCAAGGCAGAACAGTTCTTACCGCATTCATGGAGCGATACTTCGACTCAAAACCGAAAAGGGGTGGCAGAGGAGATCCAGACCAAAACGTCAGCAATTTGGCTCGCGTAGGTTGGTCAAAACTTTCCACAACCTCCCAAAATTTGACAATCACGCCATGCGACGGAGAAGCTCCTTGTGAATACAGCACGACCTTCTTTAGACTCGAAAAGTCAATCGTGCGATCTCCACGCACAACTATTCGCATTTCTTCCGGATGAAACAGCTTCAAATCAACTCGCCGAATTGTGTCCAACAAACCGTCACGCATTTTCTTGTAGAAATCGAATTCGTGACCAAAGAAAAACTGCTGGGCGCGCAACTCCACATACTGCTTTTTGTTTCCGTTTGTCACCTCGGTCTGCCCCATGTTCTTACGCAATTCCATTTCCATCGTACGGGTTATAATTGATGATGGCTTTTCACTGTCTGCTCCATCCACAGGAGCACTCGAAACCACGACAGCCTCTGTAGTGTATTCAAACTGTAAATCCAGCGGTGAGGTGTCAAAGTCGTTGTCGAGGATATACTGAAGACTGCGTTTAAAGACTTCGTTCGAGCCACAGTATTCCTCCCATGATACTTTCTGTTGTAGCATGAATTTCCAGAACGCTAGTGAGAAATGCGCATTGAGCGGTTGATGATTACGGATCGCTAAGCCAAGAAGTCGGCCAACTCCATGATACATCTTCTTCATCGCATCCACTTCATTCTGCTTGATCATCACATCCTGCATAGTCAAATGCAACTCGTTCTTACTTGCTTTAGCATCAATCACCTCACTAGATACATGCAGTGGGTGCGCTGTGATCCGCAACTCATCGGTTCGCCGCTCTGGATCGATAAACTCGAAAAGCGGAAACAGTTTGGCGAATTCACTCATCGCAGGAGCACGCGGACCAGTGCGACCATTCTTTTCGGTGCTGCTTCGAGGGCTTTGCAAGCGAGCTTGCTGAAGCCATTCAGAGCCAATCTCGCTGACATGGCGTGGTGGTTGTTGGCCAGGCGTCAGAGGTTCAGAAAGAATTGGCTGTAGATCCAAATGTGGGACGTATTGAGGATTGAAGAAGCTGTTCTGGACGAGCTGGAACAGCTCTCGGATGACTCCAACACCAACGCCCGGCTCATTTACCAGGGTGATATTCAATTCTCCCTTCATGTTGTGCGGACTGGTACTCAAAATCTGTTGCGACATAAACTCCATAAAGCTTGCACCAGACGCACGACTGATCCACAAAGTCACGGAACCCGCATGTTCTTCAGCTAAGGCGCCAAGATAATCAACCTTATGCTCCAATCGAATAAGATCCGGAAGAGAGGCTAATGCATACAAATCCATTCCCAGTAATTTGGGGTCCGAGCGAAGAAGAATATCCAACTTGCCCTTGAAGCTGTACACCTTGTCAGCGAAAATTTTTGGAAGAGGAAATGCTGCTGCGATCGTCTGCAGTAGATGCACTTGGCTCGCCGTGTAATAATCGATGCGCTTTTTGGTGATGTCTTGCTTCACATATTGCTTCATGATCTGATATTCAATAGTTACGTGAGCTCATTTTTTAGCACGGCATAGAAGAAAAACTAGTACATACCGTGTAAAGTTTCTTTTGAGTATTCGATGAATCAGCGATAAAACTCGCTTCCAGCTGATCAAATACTTGGAGAATATGCAATACGAGTGAGAAGCGCTGAGGCGACGAAATTGTGTCATCCAGGCTGTCCATTGCCGATAAGACTAAGACCCACAGCTTCTTCAACGGTTCAACTGCGTGCTGAAAGGCTGAACGAATGTCCAACATTTCGACTGCCTCTTCGCTCAATCGAGTAGTTTCGGCATAGACCGCGAAGAATTGGAGGAATAGCTCAGTCAGAGCAATCAGGAGATGGAACTCGATTTCTTCGTCGTAACTTTCGTCCTCTTCGACGTCTGTTCTATCAAAAATGCAAAATAGCAGCTTCGTGGCTACATCGTTTACATTCACAAGCAAACAGCATGATGTACACGGTTAGCCATGAACTTGCCACAACGAGAAATATGCAACCAATTCATACCTGAGTGACTCAGAGTTTTTGTGATCTTCTGGTAAAACTCCAGTTTGGCGCACAATGCCATCGTTGGTTGCTCCGAACTCGATAGAGGAGCATCATTGGCGTATGAATTCAGTAATTGCATCAGCACCATCTTCCACACTTTAACTCGTCTAGAAAGACTGCGATGCGAAAGTAACATATCCATGATCGCTTCAAATGCTGCGGGCGTGAGCATCGTCGGTTGAATCAACTCTGCTTCTTGATCCTTCTCATCTGACACTTTCTTTTTCAAGACGTCCAGCCTCAGCGCTTGTTGCCAAATACCTTGGAACTCCTTGGATTGATTCTTCAGCGAAAGTGGATACAGATTTGTCACACTGTACAAGAACCCGTCAAAAAAGACCGCCTTATCTTTGTTGTCATTCGGAAGCAGTGCGATCTAACATATTACATCAGTAATTCAGAACAAAGTGATTAGAACAGGAACTCATGCCCGACGAGCATTCTCGATCAAGTGCAAGTACCAACCTCATTTGCAATAGTCGCAAGTCCAAGATTGGCCAAAACGAGCCCCTTAATGTAAATAGTGCTGATTCCAACGTTGCCTTTGCGTGAGAAAATGATTCCAACACCTATAAAAAGTATATGCGAAGTGAATACGTGAGATGATTTAACATCAAACCCACCACATGCGCCAACTTAAAAGCATACCAGTTTTCTTCGTGAGCTCGAGTAGCGTTCGAGTGATGTGCATGGCCTCAACATCCCGATCTAAACGCTTCTTGGAGACATTCTTGGTTTGCTTATCTGTTTTAGCAAGAGAGCACACTGCTTTTAATTCCAAAATTACCGAACCACGCGAATAAAACCTATTCATACCAGCTTCACTCTCCACTGATTGAGACGCGGAGGCTTCAGCGTCACCCTCATTTTTCGATGCGTTATCGTTGGCGGAGCCCTTTCTCTTATGCTTCGGGGCTTTCTTCTTCTTCTCTACACGGTGAGGCTCGAACAGCGCGAACGAACGTCGATTGAATGCATTAACTTCCACCATTTGGAGGGGCGTTTGACCGCGGTTGTTGCGCGATTCGACATCGACGCCGTATCGGTGCATGAGTTTCAGCGCTTCCCAATTCGCAAGTCCGGCAGCAACGTGCACCAATCGATTGCCCTTGTCTGTGGTCACAGCAAGTAACTTATTCAGCTGACCGTGCTTCTGTGCATACTCCAGCACAAGCTCCAGGATCGACAGGGCCTTTGAAGCTTGCTCCTCGCTGTATCCATTAGCGACGCTGAAGAGTACGCACACTGCGGCGGCATGCAATCGATCGTACTTTGGCAGCAAGTCGACTGTTTCGTGCTTTAGGAGGAACTCCACGAGCGGTAGGCTGAGTGTCATGCATGCCGCCATCAACGGCGTGAGGCCATTGCGGTTGTCCTTGCGATTGGCGGATGCCGTGTTCACTTGCACAGCAGGATTTGATCTCTCCAGCAACGTTGCTACCATAGCTTCCCGTGCATAGCGACATGCTTCCACGAGTAACACATCGCCATCCGGCGTAGTTGCATTCAGATCCAATGTTTCATCCACAGCCAAAAGATCGTTAAACGCGCGCTCGTCATTCATCGCCACCGCATCCACAAGCAATTGCAACGGAGTGCGCTCTGCAGGTTTCGCTTGCTTAGATGATGACTCAGCCGCTGTGTCCGTAGTTGCAGCTGCAGGCTTGCCAACCGATTCCGACGAGGGCTTGTTCGGACGGCGTCGGTGCGTGCCGCTGCCGCCGCGCCCTCCTCTTCCTCTGGCACCAGGCGATGCGCGTCTCCCTCCTCTACGGCCATTGGTCTCCTGCGCCGGCGCCGTGGCCGCTGAGGTCGATTCCGCACGCGCCGAAGCCGACGCCGCTGCCTCCGCGATCACCATTTTGCTCTCTGCGTGAAGATTTGCGAGTGGAGGAGGAATTTGAAGCCGAGGTCCCGTAACTACGAATTTACAGAGGTTCAATATCCATATGAAATGTGAAAGGTTTTGCTGCATAGTCTATTATTAAAGTGGTCTGTATAAATAGAGTCCTTTATTCCGGTAGAGGACAGTACGGAATGTTTCTTGCTTCTGGCTGGAAGGTTGCGGTGGTCGGGATCTTTTGTGCGACGGCCAACTGATACAGGGAATTTTTCAAGATCTGGCTAATTTTTGGGTTGACACGGTACTGTACGCTCCTCTGCCCGGCATACTCAATGCGACGCCACGCCAAAAAAGCCTGGCGCAGAGTCTCGACAAGTCTTTCCCAGCAGCCACAGGTGGCTATCCGTACACACTGCCAGGCCAACTCTCCTCACTGCCTCTTGGTGTTTTCGCTCGCGCCTGTCATTACCAACGTTCAGCGCAATCAGATGGACCACAAAGTGCCACAAGAAAAACGTGGCAGAGCGTCCACCCTCGCCAATCTGATACGCCACATCTTTTTTCGCTCAGTCGCGTTCTCTTGTCTCGAAACGCAATACTTAATACCCCACAGGAATTAACTGGAGAGAACATCCACCCCCACTCGCTTCCCCGCAAAGTAGCGCTATGAAGTAAACTACTCCCCGCCCCATTGCGCGCTTGGCTTATTCAGCAACTTGCTTTCCCTCCCGCGCGCCATGGGCCCGAGTCTGCTCGACATGCGTCGGTCTCCAGCCGCCCCCCACGCCCAGGCCCACGCCCAGACCCCGCGCGTGCGTGTGACGCTGGATGACGTGCTCAAGGACGCGCCGCTGCAGTCGCTCTTCCTGCAGCAGCTCTCCAACAGCGACAAGAAGGGCTTTGCACGTCTGCTTTTCCTGTACGTTCTCTATGCGTGCGGGCAGCAGGATTTGATGCGAAATCGTGGAGTCTAATGCGTTGTGTGCTGTGTAGCGTGAGTGTGGATGAGTTCAAGAAGATGCTGGTGCCACCGCCGGCCTCGGTCACCAAGAGCAACAACCAGGACGGCGATGCGGCCGATGCGAATGACGATGACGAAGATGCGCGACGCCACCGCCGCGTGTACGCGAGCAAGATCATTGCCAAGTTTATGAGCCAGGACTCGTTCCTGGACATTGCGTCCGAGGACCTGCGCATCCTGAACAAGTCGGTTTGGAGCTTTGGCAGCTTCCTGCGCAACGATTTGATGATGTGCGCCGGGCTGAGCTCCAAGGTGGATCTCTTCTACGACGCCGAGATCGCGGTCAAGAAAGCACTGCAGCCGAATTTCCAGCAGTTTACGGCCACCCCTGAGTTCATTGAGCTAATGGCGAACTCGCAGCTGAGCTACACGCCCTCGCTGGTTGTGGAAGACCAGCCGCTAACGCCTGTCTCGGCTGATAACCAGGCTCTGACGCCGTCTTCGCCTCTGGAACGCCTTTCAATGTCGAATGCGCCCGTGGCAAATGAGTCTTCTTCCTACGTCACGATGCAGCGCGTGCTTGGGAATCGCCGCCTGTGCAGTATTTTCTGGGTGTTTCTTTTCAAAGAAGGAACGCATGAGCAGCTCAGTCTCTGGATGGACTTTCGATATCAACTACTACCGATTCTTGACGCGTTTATCAAGGCTGCAGAAGCCGATGTCGACTCTTACAGCAGTGATGACGACTACGATCATGTCAGTGAGTGCGATAACCAAACGGAAGAAGTGCGCGACCAGCCACCCCCCGAAGAGTTTATCGATCAGATTCTGAGCGTTGGAAGCCGCATTGCAATCAAGTACCTTGCTGTGACGGCTACCAATCACGTGACTTTTTTCGGACAAGATGAACAAGATCTGTTGCAAGAATACGAGGGTCATGTCGGCACTTGTATGGAAGCTGGAAGCTTTTCGCTTGAAGATGCTGAAATGCTGCGTGTCATGGTCGCCCGTATCTCGGTCGTTATCGAGAATAATCTGAAAGTCAACCATTTCGTGCGATTTATGGCAAGTGAATCTTTCAAGACTCTGGTTTCGTCGTATCAGAGTCGCCTACTAAGTCCGTCAGGTTTGGATCTTAGTGAGATGGAATCACCGAAAGCCCTACCCGCTGTTGGTTCTGATGATCACTCAAGTTCTTCAGACAGCAGCATGACAACGCTGCAGGAATTATTTCACTGCATGAATGTCCCGTCGCATCAGCCGCAGCGGATTCGTTGCAAGAAGTTTGAGCTGCGCGAGTTATTCCAGAGACAGTTACGTGGAGAGTCACATGGACGGTCTCTGATCAGTTCCGTACTGCATTTTCGTTTGGATGCAAATGGAGATACATCGAAAACGCCCAAGCTTGTCAAGCACGTTCTGCATTCTCTTGCTACAAAGGATTCTGATATGCAGCATCACCATGCCATCCCAGAGCATGTGGAGTCATTCTTTTGTCCTGGAGGGGCGCAGGTTATTCGTGCCAAAGCGCGACCGGAACCCAAGCTATTTCACATGACGATTGGCAGTTCAGAGAAGTCGTTCTACGCTGCCTGCTTGACTCGCTACGTTGCACAGCGCGATGATTCACAACTTACACCTTTAGAAATGGTTTTGCGCGAGACTGAAGGACTTGAAGTTTACGTTCCTGTTGGAATTTGCATAATCAGCCGCTACCCGATCTTGAACACTCTGAAGTTTCGACTGAACGCGATGCATGTAAATTTGATGAATGATGAAGACTATCTTCACGACCCGTACTGGATGCCGTCTCAAGCGCATATGGCAGAGTTGTTAGCACCTTTCGACTTTACCACAACGGCAGTGGACTCTTCAACGCCTACCTTGTCTCAATTGACAAACTTCGTTGATTTCTCGATGGAAGAATTATTCAACTGTCTCTCAATTGAAAATGTCGTCTCTCTCGTCAGCAGCATGATGCTTGAACGGCAAATCGTATTGGTTAGCTCTCAATTCTCGGTGCTTACGTGCGTCGGTGAGACACTCAAGAGCCTTCTGTCTCCGTTGGTTTGGAGCCATATATTTGCACCAATCTTGCCGAAGAGTATGCTTGAATGCCTGCAGTGCCCTACGCCATACCTGTTCGGCGTGCACTCCAGTTACCGCAAGGATCTTTTTGAAATGCTTGCGCGTGAAGGCAGCTGCGAGAATATCATCGTTGTGGATCTCGATTCCAATTCAATTAGCTCTACGATCAAGCCACAACTGCCGTCTTCAAGCAGCCTAGCTTTGATCGCTGGCCTTCAGGAACTGCTGACCCCTCGCGTTTTCTTCAGCGATTTCGTTCCAATGTGTCAATCCATGCTAAGCTCTCAACCGCGCCGTTTCCCAGAAAAGCAGGTGCGAGCTTGCTTTGCTCGTGCCATGGCTCAATGTCTCCAGCGACTCGATGAATTCCGCTTTGTGCTATCGGATGATTTTGATTTCGTGGTCGTTTTTGACCGCAAGGCATTCATGCGCCGGTTGCCCGTTGAAGATCGTTCATTTTATCGCTCCTTCCTCGAGACCCAAGTGTTTTCTCATGAGATTGCATCAGTCTCGGACTAAAGTCAGACACCAGTTTGTAGAGTATTTAATTAAGCGAAACAAGTAGACACATAATACAGTACAAAGAAAAATGTCAACTAGTTTGTATTTTCGAATCAACACGACGACTGTTTCCTTTTTCACATACAACTACAACAGCATCGTACAAATGATTTTTTCTTCGAAGCTACATGAGCGTGCACGGGCCAGTTGGCCTGTCATGGGCACCTTCAGTCGGTGCCGGGAGCCCAGTGTTTGATAGTGTGCGTAGCCGACCAGAGAATCCGAAATTGCGGCGGAGGTAGCCCCAAAGTAGCTTATGTTCCTTCTTCACGCGAGCGACTGACTCGTCAAGGGTTTGCACGAGTGAATCGATATTACCACCGGCGCTTTCAATCTCTTGTAATCGTTCGCACGCAATTTGGACACGGAATGCTGATTTGGAAAGGCGCAACGCGGCTACATAAGAGGAAGCACCCTTAAGTGAATGAGACTCCCGTCGTAAAACAACAATGTTGTTCTGCTCGTGGGCTTCCAAGATCTTGGTCATGGTGTTGCCGCATCCAAGCGCAAATTTCTCCAGTAGGCTGACAAAAAGGTCTTCACGTCCGCCACATTGATCCACACCCAGTGCAAAATTTACTGGATCCCCTTCAGGAATAACAACATCGGTGGGATTCATTGCAGTCGTGGAAGTGGCATCCACTTCTGTAAATGTCTGCTGAGTGACATCGCCATTGGGACCCGCCTCTTCGGCACGCGATGACCGCAGCATAAAGGCGAGGGCTTCATCGAGTTCATCGACGTCACCGCCACCATTTTCATCCATCTGTGCATGCATTCTACCCTCGTGAGCATCAGTACTTCTACGGCGCTTCAAAGGACCAGACAGCTGAGGCTGTGGATCTTTCTTAAATGGAGGATGGCTCCATAACGTTGGGTTTTTAGGGTACGATGCTCGTTGCGCGGCCTCATCACTGGATGATACCTCAAACAGCGGTTCCTTCATATATGGTAACGTGCTGGATGTCTGCGAGAATTGTTTCCAATCAGGGATGTCAAGAATCGCTCCGCTCGCGTCTCGCTTGAAATTTAGCAATCCACTGCCTGTTGGCCGTGAATTGTTTCCGACTGATGATCCAAGGCTAAAAATTGACGTACTGGGAAGAGCTGATCTGTAAGCATGACCATTCGCAAGTCGAATTGCCATTGGATCATCTAACTCCAGATTAGATATGGCGCGCGCAAGGTCCAACTGTTGCATATGACGCGACGCTGGAGCAAGCTTCGGGGGCGAATCAGCCCGACCACCAATCCGTTTACCACCTTCAACAATAGGAGATCGAGAAGATGACAACCGTGATTGCCTTGAAGGGGCCCACTTTCGGAGCTCTCGTACAGTATCAACCCGGCTGCTTGCTCCCATCAAGGCCTTTTTCGAAGGGATAGACTCTTTAGATGACGGAGATGCTAGGGGTGTCGACTTTGAGCTACCAAGTTTTCCTGAATAGCGCAGGCGCATCCACTGGCGAATTGCTTTTCGCAGGCTCACCTTTGATATAGGCTTTACCATGAACTCGTCCATTCCAGCATCTAAGCATTTATCCCTGTCTCCACTCATGGCGTACGCTGTTAATCCAAGAATCGGAATGTGTGGGAGGTGATTGTCTTGCTCAAACTGACGAATCATGGCCGTAGCAGTGTATCCATCCATGACCGGCATCTCACAGTCCATGAAAATAAGATCGTAGTCAGAATAGTGAGCAATGTATGCTTTCACCGCATCGCGACCATTAACTTCCCATTGCAGCATATGGTCGTCTTCCTGCAAAAAGCACTTGACAACTTCCCAGTTGAACTCATTGTCTTCCACAACGAGAATTCTGGCTTGCGTCGGAATCGTAGGAAGTGGAGTCAGTACTCCTGTGCCCTCATGCGCTCCAGTACTATCAACGCTGCCAGCAATCATCGAGTTTGGCATGACCAAAGTCAAATCATCAGCAGCGTAAAACGCCTTTTGGTCTTCTTCATCGTCATCAAGTAGCCGAACAACGACCGTGAAAAAGAAATTACTGCCTTTTTTCAGTTCGCTGTGTACACCAATTTCTCCATCCATTAGCTCTGCGAGCTGCTTGCAGATCGCAAGACCTAGACCAGAACCAGTTGGATTGTTCTGCCGAGTACGCTCCAACTTTGTAAACAGAGAGAAGAGGCGCGACTTTTCTTCAGCATCCATACCAACTCCAGTGTCGATAACTTCGAAACGAAGCTTTTTGAAAGTAACCGGAAGCTGAGGCGACGGATCCACCTTGCACACAACGGAGATCGATCCCTCATTCGTGAATTTGATTGCATTCGACAACAGATTGAGCAATACTTGCCTTAGTCTGGCAACATCCCCAATAACTACTTGTGGTACATCTTCAGCACATTGTAGTTCAAGCTTCAATCCACGCTCACGTGCCTTGAAATTGAAAATTTCGATCGAATAATCTAGTAGGTCGTTCATCAAAAACGGTGCTGCTGAGATTTCCAGATGACCTGCCTCAATCTTGGACAAATCCAAGATATCATTGATCAAATTAAGCAACAAGGATCCTGAAACATATGCCATGTGAACATATCGCTCTACACTTTGTTCGAGTTTCTGCTCCTTAAGCAACTCCAACATACCCAGGACACCATTCAAGGGCGTACGCAGCTCATGACTGAATGAAGCCAAAAAGTTCACTTTAGCGGCTTCCATATGCTTTCTAGCAGTGTAGTCTTGCCCAACTCCAATAGCTCCACGAATGTTGCCATGCATATCTTTTTTACTTGATGCGTTAACCAAAAGGAGCAAGAAACAACCGTTTTTAATGGTCATTGGGAGCTCCATTTCACCAACATCAATGCCAATCAATGCTTGGTTAAGTAGTTGTCGCACCTGAAGACGACTCTCTGGGATAACGAACGTGTTCACAAGTGACACACCGAGGACCTTCGACTTGTGGTAGCCCGTTATTTCTTCAATCTTTTGGTTCCATTCATTGATACAACCATTAGTGTCAATGCCAAAGATCGGAGCGTTGGCTGTATCAATCAGGCGAAAATATTCGTGCTCCTGAGCGATACGATCCGTAATATCTTGACCAATACCAACAACACCCACAATATTACCGTTTGAATCGTTGCGGGGAGTAGCATTAAGCAAAATTTCAATTCGGGTGCCGGGTCGTGTGATTAAGGGGAACTCAAAGTTTGCCGTTTCGATTCCTTGAAGTGCTTGCGACAGTACTTCAGCCACGATAGGACGGAACTCAGGCGAGATAAATGTTTCCACAAGGTTTTCACCCATCACTTCAGAAATTGAATAGTTCGTGATTTGAGCTGCTTTTTTGTTCCAAATGTTCACACACATGTTTGCATCCACACCGAAGATGGGCGCGTTAGCAGTATCAATTAGCCGTGTATACTCTTGTTCTTGTGAAATTCGATCAGTAATATCTTGTCCAATACCGACCATGCCCATGACCTTGCCGTGCTCGTTATAGCGCGATGTTGCATTCAGCAGAATCTCCACACGACGGCCAGCTTTTGTCATCAACGGAAACTCGAAATTAGCTGTCTCAACTCCATCTAGAGCCTTAGACAATACATAGCGAACTGCATCTCGATAATCTTCAGTAATGAACTTTTCCACAAGATTCTCGCCCATTACATCCTCTGTCGTATATTGTGTGATCTCAGCAGCCTTCTTATTCCAAATATTGACAAGACCGTTACCATCGACTCCAAAAATGGGAGCGTTAGCAGTATCGATTAGTCGCGAATACTCCTGTTCTTGCGCAATGCGGTCAGTGATATCTTGGCCAATGCAC
>JAADXR010000418.1:0-27319 GCA_023337935.1 Elongisporangium anandrum
GTTGTTGGCTCAGGCGACGGAGCTTCCGTGGTTGGTTCCGGAGTTGTTGGCTCAGGCGTCGGAGCTTCTGTCGTTGGCTCCGGAGTTGTTGGCTCGGGAGTCGGAGCTTCCGTCGTCGGCTCTGAGGTCGTAGACTCTGGTGTTGGAGCCGCTGTATACGCAGGTGTCTCTGTGGTTGGAACTGGAGTAGGATATTCCGTAGTTGGCGTTGGCATCGGTTCTTCAGTCGTTGGTACCGGAGTCGGCGCTTGAGTTGTGGGTATCGGCGTTGGTGTCGTCGTTGTAGGTAGTGGTGTCGGGGTCTCCGTAGCCGGCACAGGAGTAGGCACTTGCGTAGTTGGCACCGTTGTCGGGGTCTCCGTAGTCGGCTCAGGAGTAGGTGCCTGCGTGGTTGGGGCTGACGTTGGCGATTGAGTCGGCGTCGGAGTCGGTTGTTCATCACAAGCATATAGTGCATCCACTTCCGTGTCTTGAGTAAACCACGATTCATCAGAATCACCCGAAGGGTCAAATACTGACGAGGATGCCGCTAGCTTCCGCGTAGTCTCCTCCGTGCCGACATAGGCCCAGGTGGGGCATTCAGTGGCCTTGGTGCCGGTGCAGCCAAGACTGGGGAACACGCAACCCCAGGTGGTGCCGTCCACGATCGTGCACACGGCATCTTCCGGCGCCGTACACGTGTGCCCTCCGCTGAACGAGAACAGCGAGCTACGACAGTCCGTCGTGGTAGTCGCGCCCTTGACTGGACACGCCGTACCTACCGGAGATGCGCCTGTTCCGGAACACAGAACACCGGTCACCTGGTACGTAGCGTCGCGACAGATGCTCACAGGCGATGCCTGCACAGCGGCCGACGCCATCAAGGCAGCAAAGGTCACCACTCGCATTCTCCTCCTCTCTTCTCTCTCGTCGCGGAAGTTGCGGAGTGACTCCCCATCGGCCACTTCCTGTCACGCATCTGTTGGTCGTGCGTATGTGTGGCTGGAATTTGAGTGAGAGTTAACTAAACGGAGTGCATTTCATTCAGAATTGAGCGCAACGTGAGACGAAAACTTGATTCGGAGTACTGTTTTAGTGAATTGAGTGGATGATGAAGTCCTTGAATCGCATGAAATTGAATATTTTAGACTGGGTACACGATGCGATGTTAGAGTTTCTATTGCACACTCCCTCTAAGAATTTATGACAGATCAAAAGCAGATGGCAATGTGTAAAATAGAACTGGTCCAAGGAGCTTGAATACGTCGCCCCTCCTGTGCACTCAACAAAAGAAAGATTATTCCATTCATCTCGGTGTCATCTCTCTCATCTGCCCACCCGTATACAGTATAGCGACTATACACTCCAAACTCAGATCCGGAAAGGTCACGATTGACTGACTGGCGATCTTTTGATTTATAGGTAGTGGCTGGTCTTGTAAATAGCTGTGCATTTCTTCTTGACTGTATATCGTAATGTAGTAGTAATTCTTCAAATTTCGTAATTCAGCAGTATAGTAGTAGGTTGGATCGGCCGGCCGGAGGGTCGCGCACGCCATCGGCTCATGTGACGTCGCAGAGGATGGACGAGATGCTCCCGCGCTTGCTGCTGCTCGTGCTAGTGGTGCTGGACGGACGCTCGCTGTCCGAGCCGTAGCCCGGGATCTCAATCGGAGGCGGCGCGCGCTTGTGCATTAGGTGCGCCGTGGAAGCCAGCGCCTTGCGGATGAGTGCATCGTTGTCCAGTTGTTGCTGCTGGTGGTCCTCGTCGCCCTCGTGCATGGCGATGTCACCGTTGGCGCTGTTCCGTCGGCTGCCGCTTGGAGACGTGGAGGTCGAGGAGGCGCCGTTGGAGATCGTGTCGTCGCTGGGTCGAGAGCCGGCCATGTCGTCGTCGTCGTCATCCTCGTCGTCATCCATGCCGTCGTCAGCATCTTTCTTGAGCAGTCCGGCGCTGGGACTGCGTGCCTTGGCGTCGGCCTGCGCCTTGCGACTCTTCTCGTTCGGGTTCTGGATCACGGCCGAGAGCTCTTCTCGCAACGCCACGATCTGCGACTGGAACCGCTTCTTCTCGGCGCCCGTGGAATTGCCCGCGATGACTTGGAGAGATGTGATGCGGTTCACGAGACTGCGGATGCGGCGATGAGGCCAGCGGATGAGCCCGTTGCGTCGACAGATCTTCTTCATGAGCGTGATACACACGCCCAGCTCCTTCGCGACCACGGCCATAGGCTTGTTGAAGTGCGGCCGCAGCTCGTTGAGCGTGAGATCTTTGACGTTGACACTCGGATGGCGGGCCGTCACAGGCGGCAGCAGGTGCTTCAGGATGTTGGTCGGACTACTGTGCGGCAGGAACATGGACTGGTCCCCCATGAACATGACGTGGTCGCCCATGTGCATGCCTGTGGGCGTGGGAGTGAACATGGGCGGCAAAGGCTGAGTCATGGTCATAGTGTGCGCTGTGGGCAGCACTGGGGACGCGTAGAAGGACGGATGCAGTCTGGATCCCATGGGCGAAGTCTGCAGTGCAGGCATGAATGCATTGTGTTGCTGCTGTTGCTGTTGTTGCTGGAGCTGGAGTTGCTGCAGTGGGCTCAGAAGCTTGGCTGTGGCCCCCAAGTGCGGATAGCCGCCATGGATCTCTGGGTGTTGCGGTTGCTGGGCGGATTGCATGGCCAGTACCGAGAACACGTGCCGAGGGGACTCGTAGGGCCAGCACGATCCTTCAGGAACCATGCATCGTGTATCAAAAGCAGCGTCCTTGATCTGCGTGGGGGACACAGGAGACATTCGGGCGGCCGCTTCATCTGGTTTGGGCCGCAGCCGCACGTTTACCTTGAGTGCGCTTGGCAGATTTGAGTGGTCACCACCCATGGGGCTCGCGTGTGTCGTCCGCAACTCATCGTGCTTGGGTGTCATGCGCACGTCCCCAGGAAGTGGCGACGTCCGGAGCGGCTGGAAGCAGCGCGGCTGCCATGGGAGGTCCGTGTTAACCAAGAGACGCTTGTGGATCATATCCCGGGGGGCGTCTGCTGGATCTTTGTGCAAATCAGTTTGGCGGATTACTTGGTGCTGTATGGGGGCACTGGAATAAGCGGACAATGCTGATCTTGATAAAGTATGCGCGGTGCTAGCGGTTGCGACGGGGGCCATCGCATGTCTTGGGTCCTGGGACGGGATCGCCGCCATGATTTGCGGATTGGCAGGTCAAACTGATTCTGGCGGGGGCGGATACGTTTCGGCCGACGCCGAGGTCGCTACGGTCGGCTCCTCTTCAGTCGCTCTCTCTCCTCTCACGTGCGCGCACGCTGCTTCCGCTCACGTTCCCCAACTCTTCACCTCAACCGGCCTTTTTGCTTTCGATCGAATCCTTGCCACACGCTTAGCGACGCCAGACGTGCATCAAGGGGAGCCGTTGGGAATAAACCCGATCTTCCTCCCCTCCCTTCTCCCCTCCCCTCCTCCCTTCCCTCTCTTATCCGATAAATAGAGAAAATGAGAGCTTCAATTAGTGGAGATCCCCTAGCCCATACCGCTTGGGCCTGACATAGGAAGCCTAACCTCCGCACACTCACACTCACACAGGCAAAAGGATAAGATATGGGTCGAACAATTGGCAGACTTCGTTCCCCCAGCCCTTTTATCTCTGTCGCCAGCCATTTTGGAAAGTTTTTGGCAGGAACATGCGAAAAATGGCAGCCATTTCGCAGCAGGAGCCAGTCCCTCCCCCGATACAACTTGGCAAGCGAGCCCGTCCTCTCCGCAAAAGCATTGTAGGCACTTTGCCTCACAAACGACCTCTCCTCATTGGCTGTCCCAAGAGCCATTGCCTTTAGACTGTTGCATCGGAGATCTTTGGTACATGCGTTGCTTGTTAGTACGTACACGGCATTGGGTAACGACGATATACGCATGCGCCTGCCATGAAAAATGAAAAAAACGACTCTTGTTGCTCTATATCAATGCACTGCTCTGCATACTTATGGCACGGTTCAGTGTGGCATTGCGATTCGCGTTCTGCTCGCAATCACGCGCGGTCTCTCGCGTACTGCAGTGCAACTAGCGGAAGCCTCGTGTCTAACACGCCGGTCACTGGCGTGAAATGAGGCGCGCCCCTTTCTGTATTCTTGGTTTTACTCGATTTCCGAAGGAAACGCTTTGCGCGGCGACGCTTGGGTCACGTTTGTAATTGGAACCCGCTGACGGTCCACCCTCGAAATTTGGACGGATCCCACACGCCTGGGTGCAAAAAGTGAGGTGCCCAACCAAGCGGATGTGATCATCTGAGCGGATCAACTGAATGGCGTCTTGATCACACCCACAGGGTATTGCTGTGTACACTTATATCCATTGTGGTCAGGAATTTTGAGTGGTGCCAGCCATGGTTTCATCCATCGTTTTTACCGTAATCCTCTTGCGAACGAAGACGCACTTGGTGCGTATATCGAGGAAAGGCGGGCGGCGTACGCACATGATGGGTCTTGAACCCCACGGCGCGAAGAGCCGTTTGAGGCGCCGAATGATTGCAGTCACGATCTCGTGTGGGCAGATAGAGGAGGAGAGGCCAGAGTTTCCATATCAGAGGAGGAGAGAACGATCCGCTCTGTCTGCACCGTGACGCATGACTACATTCTTCCATGGACGTCGTGACAGCACGTGAGAGAGCACTTGCGGTCGGTTGGTCCCCAAACGTCGCCGTCTCTAAACAGACGCACGACCGCCTTGATTTCGTGGGTTGACGCGGGTCCGGCCTCAATCCCCACTGTATTGTATCCATCCCACTCGTTCTGCACTGCGCCCCATGTGGCCACGGCTCTGCTTCCTTCATCACGGACGGACGTTCTTCTGGTGTCTGCCTCTTTTTACAAATGCGCCGCCGTTCGGGGCTTGATGACAGCGCGGTCGGTGATGGGGAGACCACATGAACATGGGTCCAGGAGAAAGCAGCCATGTGGGGCGACTGGGGCTCCGAACCGCAGCGTGACCAACATGGGTGTCGCACCAGGTGCAAAATTTGGTCTTGACCTCAAGGTGGTGGTGCAGCTGCGAGCCCATTCTCCACACACAGAATCGTAATGCTGTGGATGGCATGGGCTCTGCTGCTTCTCCTCCATGCGGCCGGTGTCGCAAGCGAAAATGACACAGTGACGCTCACCGAATGGCGTCCGTGCGCACTGCAGGCGGCTGAGGGCGAGACAGCCCACGTGGATGTGCTCTGCGCAACGGTCACGGCGCCGCTCTGTTACGCGTCCGTGTGCGGCGACTCGTCGAATAGGACGATTAGTCTCTTTGTCAAGCGAATCGCTGCATCCAATGAGAGCGCTCGCGGCGTCTGGTTCAGTCCCGACAGACCGGACGTCGTGTCTATTCGTGAAGGTACGGAGAGAACTCGCCTTGCTCATTGGTCTATTGATTGGCATGAGCTCACGCATTGTGTGTCTGTTTCAGTGGAACGGCAGATGCTGCGGCTGCATCAGGCGCTGGACGGAGACGCAGACATTTACCTGCTTCACCAGCGAGGCTCTGGTCAGAGCACTCGCCTCACATGCCTCACGGACGAGCGCCATCTGAATTCTGCAAGCGACGCGGCCGAGTGCGCTGATGATCTGCGGGCCCTCTACGGCAGCGACCTGGCGGCATTCTCCATCACCAGTGCTGCGCTTGATCTCGGCTCAATCATCACGCAAGTACATGCGAATTCGAATTCGAGTGCGTTCGTCTACGGGCTGGGCAGCGGCACGCTCGTGGTCGAGCGCCTGCTCCACTTGGATGTGCAGGAGATCTCGGGCTATGTCTTGGACGGTAGCGCGACCACGTCCGGCGGGGCAGCGAGCGACTTCGCCTACGATTCTGAGGCCGATGAGCGGTTCGGTCGAGTAGCAGCGACATTCCTAGAGCTGTGCGATGCGAGTAGCAACTGCTCGTCGTATTTCCCAGACACGACCCTTGCGAAGACTCTGGGCCAAGTGCTGACCAAGCTGGACGATGACGACTCTGGCGATTGCGGCTCATCCCTCTGGGCTGGTTCGTCTGACGCAGCAGTGAGTGATCTGCCGGCGTCCCATCGACTGCGGCAAGCGCTAGCCACGCTGTTCCAGAATGCGACCACGCGCGCTCTCATCCCGGCCATGGTCTATCGAATGAACCGCTGCGAACTCAAGGACCAGCGAGTGCTCTCGCTCGCTATGCAGCGCATTACCGAGCTCCAAAGCTCTCTGGAGAGTCAGCTGGAGTTGGTTTATGACCTCATGATGGTCTCAGAGCTCTGGGAAGAACCACCAGCGAACCAGGAGAAGATGTTGACACGGTTCACGCAGCAATCCATCTCCCCAGGCAGAGCCTACACGCAATTAAAGCGGTACTGCCTCTTCACGCATGACTCATCGACTGCATGCACGGAGCTGAATGTCTCAACAGCTATCACCACCAGCAGTTCCAGTGAAGCGGCCACGATCTCCTACGAACGAGACCAGTATTGGAACACGGCCGCCGATATCCCGGACACCGCCAGCGTGCTGCTGTTGCATGGTGAATGGGATGCCCAGGCGCCACTGGAGAACGCAGAAGAGCTCGAAAATGCGCTCAAAGGGAGCGCCAAGGAGCTTCTGGTGTTCCCATCCTCTGCCCACAACGTGCTGGCGAATGCATTGCTGGACGACACGAGTTCATGCGGCATTGCGATCCTGGCCTCGTATATTGCCAGTGATGGCGATCTGAGCCTCTATGACTCGTCCTGTGTGAAGTCGGTGCCTGATGTGAGCTTCCAGATCGGCGAACAGCTCAGTCTGGAGCTTTTCAACACAGGGGGCGCGTTTGATGGCGATAGCGATAGCGACAAGGACACCAGCAGCCACTCATCATCATCACGCTCTGATGAGATTACGCCACCATCCGCAGTCCCCACCAGCTCTTCAGACAACAATGGCGATTCGTACAAGACGGCGTTCTTCGTGCTGCTGATCCTTTTCGCACTGGTGCTGGTAGCCGTTCTTGTCTTTGGGTACCGGTGGTGGAAGCGCAAGCAGCTGCGAGAGGAGGAAGACAAGCTCAAGCGTCTGCAGGGCGAAGAGGAGAACGACCTTGAACTGCTCCACGGCATCTGGTACACGTCGCCCATGAACATGAACTACAAGTCCAATCACCTACAGCTTTGAGCCAGCAGCGCACCGGCAGCAGAGCCTCTCAGAGAGGAGAGGAGCGGAGCTACAGTTTCGGAGTTTGACCTGATGGGTGCATTGCGATTCTGTGGGAAAGAGGAGGATGAGGACAGCCCCTCCCATCCCTTGTGTGCGTTAGTGCTCCCCTCAAGTCCCCCAAGCGCATCCAGCGATGCTGAGACTCTATCCATTATCGGCATTCGGAGGGACGATAGAGTTGGCAGCTTTGGCTTGCTTCGACGAGCACCAAAGGTCCCAGATTGATCTCGCGATGACAAAAGATGATTTTACCCCAAATAAGCGTAAACATAAACCGAACTTTTGATAAAGGGAGACTGACTGCTTCATCTTTATAAACTTTGAGAGGAAGAATCAGGTGGTGTGTGTTCTTTTATTTTCACTGTACGGGCAACACCTGGGCTGGGAGGGATGTGCATTAGGCTGGTGTTGCAGGGGAGAGGGGAGGGGAATCCGGCGCATGCATGATGCACCAGAAGAGGAGATCTTACGTGATACGTACACTATGGCGTAAGCAATTTTGCTGGACTCCTGTGCAACGTATTGCGCATAGATCTCAAAAATCGGGATATTCACTTGGATAAGTCCTACGGTACGCGTGCCTTCCCGGCGGGCTGTGCTGCTTGGTGATGTCTGAAGCAAGGCACGACCGTCAAACAGGTAAAGCTTCATAATTAATACCCTGTGAAAACGGATTGGGTTAAATCAATTAATTTATATGTAAACGGTCTCATTCCTTTGATATCCTGCGAATCTTTGTTCATCTGCAGTCGACCCAACTTTTGGCGCCCTTGGGTGCTGTCCCTAACCCCATTCTTTTCACGTGAATCACGGGTTTTCCCAAAGGTTTCCGTGAACCCACATTTAGGCCCGTGGGTTTCCGATTTCAATAGTAATTCTATACAAGGTTATGCCGGGTCGCGCGGGTTGGCTTTCATTCATGAAGGGGAGCGGGAGGGGAGGAGGAGGGGATCTGCACTCTCCCCTCCTCCACTCTCCTCTCTTTTTTTGTTCTCTTCCGGCCATCATGAAAAAAAGCGCACTTCAGAAACACCAATCCAGTTCGAAGTGGCTTCCGTCTCCCCGCGTCCGCCCTCCTCCGTCCTCTCCGGTATGGCTTGGTCCGAGCGCGACGCCCACGACTGGGATCTGGAGCTTCAGCGCATGCGCTATATCGAAGCCATGGGCTTCCCTAACGACGCCCCGCCAGCCTACACCGGCCCACCGAACTGCCAGGATCCAAATGCGGTCGGTGGCTCTTCTTCCGCCACGTCCGTCAACGCTCCGGCCCCATCAAACTCTCTGACCGCTTCCTCATCCGCCACACAGAATGGCGGACGGCCGCAGTCGCCGTCGTTCCACCCGATCACGTACTCGGCCTCATGCCCGTCCTTCACGGCGCTCTATGAACTCCCAGCCGACGATCTCATGGGCGACTTCTCCTCCAACGGCAGACCCTCCGCGCATAACAGCTACGGGAGCAACGGCGGCGGCTTCATGGGCCTCCCGGCCAATTCATTCGCCTCCGAGCTCGACCAGTCCCCGCCGACCAGTGGCCCGGCGCCTCTCGCGACCTATGAGGAGCTGCTAGAGTTCCAGCAGCAGCACCATCGCGCCAGCTTGCGCCAGTTCCCGCACCACCACCAGCCACACATGCACGACCATCTTGCAGTGCTGCGTCAGTCGAGACGTCAACTGCACGCCTCGGCGTCGTTTACGAGTCTCTCGAGCATGGAAACCGAGTACCGGCGCCAGTCAGGTAGCTTCCGCTAACTGGCAAGTCGCCATGCTCTTGCTTTATCTCACTGTTGCTCTCTGATGTATGCAGCGACCAAGCGCAAGAAGCGCACGAACCGATGGTTCCTGCAGCCGCACACGAGGCACAAGTCATGTGAGTGCTATGAGCTTGTAGCTCTTGAGATTGCCAAGCTCACACTAATGAACCTCTCTCGTTACAGTCGACGGAACAGGCGCCACTCCCGCTCTCAATGGGTCCATGGATTTCAACTCCTTCGAGCCCAACAATTCCCAAATGGACGCCGCCCCTCAACGCAACTTCATGGACGAGTGCGTAGCCTGTGTCTGCTGGAGCTTCCCAGTCCTGGACTGACCTTTGTTCCCTGTTCACTACAGAGCTCCGGACAGCGACATGATCGGCTTCTCCATGGAAGAGTTCCCCACGACCTTCACGTCGGACGCCAGTTGGCCGGTGCCACTTGGCCCCGTGCCGTATGAAGGCTACAGCACCGCTGGGCCGCAACCTTCAGCATCTGCTTCGCCCCAGATGCTCTCGCAACTCGCGCCGCCATCGTCCTCATCAACGGAAAACGAAGCGTCGTCGACTTCGGCCTCAGCCGCTCAAGACAACAGCAACCCGCCTGAGATTGATCTGCTGCTGACGGAGCAGGAGCGCGCCAACATGTCGAGTCTGTTCGACGCCATTCGTGACTTTGAAGCCCCGGGAGGCGACGCCGTACCATCGTTGGAGCAGGAAGCTGCCAACTCGGAGCAGAACGCATCTCATGGAGAGGAACAGCAGCAGTCTCCTCAGCACCAGGCTTCTCCGCCGACGTCTTCTTCGAATGAAGAGTTTGCGTCTCCAAAAGCGTCACCTCCAACGCGACTTCGACTCCAGCAGGCACTGATGCGATCGGCACGTGGCCACAGTTCACCCGTGATCTCACTGACGCAAGCCGAGCGCGAGTATTTGCAGCAAGCGCCTCTGCTATCGGCTGCTAAGGCCCCGGAGACGGCTGGTTCTCTGTGGCTGCTGTTGCACGTGGGCAAATGTGAAAAAGGCTGCGAGATCAACGGCTGCAACGTCATGCGGCGAGTGCTCAAGCACTGCATGAGCTGTGAAAAGCCTCTGGGCCAGTGCAAGGATCCATGCAATGAGGCCAAGGCAATGCTTTTGCATCACGGTGCATGCACTCTCTCGACCACGGATGCGCAACACGAGCGATCATGCAAGGTCTGTCTCAAGCTACAGGACATCGACAGAGCACACCACGCGCTGCGCAGCCCACGTCCGCCTCTTGCTCGACGCACGTCCATGCCGTCCCCTCCGATGGCTCCTCTGGGCATTGCTGCTAATGGCGCAGCCTCCGGCATGCCCCTCATGTTGGCCCCTCAGCCGCTTTTCCTGCCGCCGCCGGCTCTCGCACCTGCTGGGACTTCGTCTGGAAGCGGAAGCCGCTCTTCCTCTGGAGCGAGACACGTGCCCATCCAGCCGAATCCTCTACCAACGGAGTCCAACCCCATGGGCCTCTTTGGCTCGTTCCCGCACTTCGGCTACTCCTTGGCCCTGTATCTGGAGCAGACGTCCACACCCTTCCGTGCGGAGGTCAAGGCCCGAGTGGAGAAGCTGGTGACTGCCGCCGCAGGACAGGATCTCATCCAGCACATGCACAAGAAGACTCGACTGCGCAGTCTCGACGACTTGCGCGCTGAAGCCCGAACAGTCGTTCTCACCGAAATGGAGCGTGAGCTGCATTTCCACATGCAGGCGTTCAGCTGGACGTCCTCGAACGGCGGCCACGCGCCTGACGCAAACAACGGCAAGGCCGAAGGGGATGGATCGTCGGCTTTGCCTCCATATCTGCTCAGTGTGGCTGCTGCAGGATTCGCTGCGTTGTACGCACAGCAGTCGACCTTCCAAGCTGCCATGGCCTCTCGAATGGCCGGAGCCCCCGCGCCTCGTGTCCCCATGTCTCACGATCAGGCTCCTCCTCGGCCGCCGACCATGGCGCGCCGGAAGTCGTCCTCGGCTTCGTCTCCGCCGACTGCCAGTCCCGTGACGACGGCGCCATCGAAGGGCAAGGAGGCGCCGCCGCCGCTTGCGGTCTGAAGAGCTCATTTGGCCGAATGGGTTCACTATGGAGTGGGCCACATCAACGTGAAAAGTCAGTAAGTTACCCTCAAAATGCACTAAGACCAGCTATTTATTACAAAATTAGTGATCCCAAACAGATCGCTCACCAAAACTCTCCATCTTTGGGTCACGAGTTTACATTAATTACGCAAATAGACATGAGAACAGTAGGATATTTCTACTGATGCTCATAAATCGCTGGAGGACCAACATGATGATGCAGCGGTGGACGCTGAAGGCGATCTCTTCGGGTGTGCGGCCTAAGCCGCAGGCTCTGCGCCGCATGATCTCCCAGGCGGCGACTGACGAGTACGATTACCTGGTCATCGGTGGCGGCAGCGGCGGCATGGCCAGTGCGCGTCGCGCTGCGTCCTACAACGGCACGAAGGTGGCTGTGGTGGAGCAAGCTCGCCTCGGAGGAACGTGCGTGAACGTGGGCTGCGTGCCCAAGAAGATCATGTATCTGGCAGCCAACATGGCGCACACTCTGGAGCACGAGGCCTCTTACTACGGCTTCGAGTCGGAAGGCAAGACCAAGTTCCACTGGGCCCAGCTCCAGCAGCGCCGCGATGCCTACGTCGAGCGTCTCAACGGCATCTACGCCAGGTACGTTCGGTTGGATTTGGCCCAGCCACGTAGTCACTGACCCCTGTTCTCTATAGAAACCTGGAGAACGCCAAGATCGACTGGCTTCGGGGCTCTGCTGCCTTCAATGCGGAGGGCCACGTGGAGGTGGATGGCAAGCCAGTGCGTGCCAAGAACGTCTTGATCGCTGTGGGCGGCACGCCTCTGCTTCCGGATATCCCAGGTGAGTCGAGCATGGTTCTGTTTCATTATAGTGATGCCCCCTTCTTTGACTTGAGCATGATTGTTGTAGGCATTGAGCACTGCATTGATTCGGATGGATTCTTTGAGCTCAAGGAACAGCCTCGCAAGGTGGCTGTTGTCGGCGCTGGCTACATTGCAGTTGAGCTTGCCGGTGTGCTCAATGGATTGGGCTCCGACACGACGCTTTTCTGCCGCAAGGAAGGCGTTCTGCGCACTTTTGACGTACGTTTCTACGCTGATGGCTGAATGGGAGAATCTGGATGACCAGCTGACACGTTTCCCTTGATTATGGTAGGATTTGATCCGCGCGAATCTTGAAGATGCGATGAAGAAGGACGGAGTGACGTTGCAGCCTCATGCCAACGTGGCCGAGGTGCGTCTGGCAGCTGGCGGCACCAAGACTCTAGTGCTGGCGGACAAGTCGGAGCACTCGGGCTTTGATTGCGTGATCTACGCGGCAGGACGTATCCCACTGACTGCGCCGCTCAACCTGTCGGCTGCTGGCATCGAGACCAACAAGAACGGATTCATCCCCGTGGACGAGTACCAGTGCACGAACAAGCCAGGCGTGTTCGCCGTGGGTGATGTGTGTGGAACGGCTGCGCTCACGCCCGTGGCCATTGCTGCCGGTCGTCGCCTCTCGGACCGTTTGTTCGGAGGTAAGTCTGATGCCAAGATCTCGTACGAGCAGATCCCGACTGTGGTGTTCAGCCACCCGCCCATTGGCACGATCGGACTCACGGAGAAGGCTGCGCGCGCCAAGTACGGTGACGACCAGATCAAGACGTACACCAGCAAGTTCGTCAACATGTACTACGGCATCGTGAATCCACCCGAAGGAGCCCCGAGCAAGCCAGCCACGGCCATGAAGCTGGTGTGCCAGGGAGAGAACGAGGTCGTCGTGGGGCTGCACATCATTGGCATGGCCGCCGACGAGATGCTGCAGGGCTTCGGCGTGGCCGTGAAGATGGGCGCGACGAAGGCGGACTTCGACAGTTGCATTGCGATCCACCCTACGGCCGCCGAGGAGCTCGTGACTCTGGCGCCGTGGGGTCTCAGCGGACCTCAGTGAGAGAGATGAGATGGCTACAGTTGCTGGCTATTTTGAGCTTCTTCAATGGTGTCTGGGGCTAGGGCGAGTTTTCTCTCTGGGATGCGACAATTCGGTGGCGTTAGCCAGAATGGATTTCGCAATTTTAGATTCTCACCTGCTGAAAATAGAGGAAAAGAATCCATCACCCAGCTGCTTTCTGTTGTTTTTCATAAATCCATGGTTGATTCTGGTAATTTCCGTAAACGCACGACTGAATCTCGAATCTTCCGGCATGAAGGTTTCCCAACGCTTTTGACAGGATCAGCGTGGGTGATTTCGAAAACACGGTGAGCTATTCTCACCCGTTTCCGAAAAGGAGCCCCTTTTCTTCGCGTGCTGACGACTTGTGCTGACGCGTCGCGCGTCAGACGAGGGCGGTTTTGCTCTCCTTCAAACTGGCGCGAGAGTGAGTTTTCTTCATCAGATCTGTCCGACGACTCCCGACGCCACAACGCAATAGAGCAACAAGACCCCAAGCCCAGCGAGACCGACGCCATGGCCAGCGACAAACGAGTGATCCTCTCCAGCAAGCGCGCCCGCAGCCGCCGAAAGAAAGCTGCACGCAGCGCCAATGCTGCGCAGGAGCCAGCAGCACCGGAATGCACCACGCTGCTGCTATTGCCGACGGCGACGCGGTTCTCCAATGCGAATAAGGAGGACGCCGCCAATGGCACCACAGTCACTGTGCACATGTACGACGACGAACAGCAGAAACACGAGTCACGCCGCTGCGATCGTGCCAGTCAAGAGACGACGTCGGATGAAGACGACGAGCTCGAAGAAGACGAAGAGGATGGCGTTGTGATCGTCTGCCGTCCGACTATGCCCGACTTTTGCACGCGCTTTGTGCCTGAGGTGCATCACCCCATGACTCCTGCGAGTACCAGCGCTCCTGCACAGGACTTGCGCTCTTTCACGGCCAGTATCCCCAGCTTCCGCGAGACTAGAGATGGCTTCATCACATACACCATTGCGCTCACGCTCTGCGATGACCCGTGCAAGCAGTTCGTTGTCGAGCGTCGCTTCTCGGACTTTGTGGCTCTTGCAACGACGCTGAGCCAGTCTTCTGGCTGGTTGTCGAGTGGATCCGATGCCGCGCTGCAGTTCCAGGGCTCGTTGCCATCTAAGACCTGGTTCCGCGTTACTCAAGTAACGACGCTGGAGGAGCGCCGTGGCAAACTCCAGAGCTGTCTTCAGGATCTGCTAGCGCAGGACGACGGCACGACGATGCCCCAGCTGCCTGCGCTGCGCGACTTCCTCATGCTCGACATCTTTGGAGCGCAAATCGTGGAGGAGAAGCTCCTCCAGCAGGACTAAATGAGCCCCAATCGCGCTCTCGTCCTCCTTCTCCACAGCAATTAGAAACACCAGCGAACTCCAGAAAAAAGATGCCGCCGCAGCTGAAGCGCAACGCAAACGTCCATCAAGACTGAGTGCAACGCGCTCAAAAGAGCCGTCCAAGGCCCCACGTCAAGAGCTGCCAGCAGGCCCACAAGATAGCTTTTCATTTCACACCACGACGAGCGTCGTCGTCCCTCACACTTCCCATTTACTGCATCGATGGAGAACTCAGCACCAGCAGCCAGGATAGAGAATCAGCGCAGGACCCCAACAAAACAACCATGTTAATATCAGCCAGCAACTTCGTTTACAGAGCTCAGCAGCGGAGTGGCGAGAGCACAGAGCCGAATCGCCAGAAGCAACCCCCTCCGACGTTTGGCGCAATCTTAGGCATGGCTTCAATCGTAATTCCGCAAAAGATAAGTTATCAAAGCAATGTTGCGCGAATGTGGTTTGGTTGGTTTAGTCTAGTCCCGTAATTTTAGCGAAATCGGTGCGGTGCATAAAACGGTCTCTGTCATTTTCCTGTGGCGTTTGGCTTGTCTCGTGGCCATTTGCGCAAATCATCCATCAGCCAGCAGCTCAGGAGACCGACTAATGGCGGAAGAGAACTGGGTCGTGCTCAAGTTCGGCGGCACGAGTGTGTCCACGGCCGCGCGCTGGCAGTGCATCTGCCAGCAGATCCAGCGACAGCTGGACAGCGTCTCGGGCGACGCCAAGCCGCGCGTCTGGGTCACGATATCGGCGCTCACGCAGGTGACCAACCAGCTCACGCTCGCGATCAGCGAGGCCAGCAGCGGCAGCGGTCAGCACAGCGTGATCGTGCGCAAGCTGCTGTTACAGCACTTCGCGCTGGCCTACGAGGTCGGCCTCTTCGCCAGCGAGGACGTCGAATGCAGCAGCATGGAGCAGCACGACCACCTGCAGCAGCTCTGGCTGGACGCCGTGCTGGGCGACGACACGTTCTCGCCGGCCAAGATTGACGCCACCATCCCCGAGTCACTCCATGCATTCCTGCGCGAGTGCAAGAACCTCATCCGCATCCTCGAGGGCATCAAGCTCACGGAGGAGGCCTCGCCTCGCATCCATGCCCGCGTGCTGGCCTTTGGCGAGCTCCTGTCGACCCATTTGGGCGTGCCCATCATGGCGCAGTACGGCCTCAAGGACGTGCAGCGCGTGGACGCGCGTGAGCTTCTCGTGAGCGACGCCGCGAGTGCTAAGTCCGAGGAGGATCGGTACCTGCAGGCCGAGGTCGTGCCTCGCACGGATCGTGAGGCGGCCGTGGGCTTGGCCGAGGGCCACCAGGTCGTGCTCACGCAGGGCTTCATCGCCAGCACCAACGAAGGCGCCACGTGCGTGCTCGGTCGCGGTGGCAGCGACACGTCCGGCTCGCTCTTCGCCGCGCTGCTGCAGGCCGAGCGGTACGAGATCTGGACCGACGTGCACGGCATGTTCACGAGCGATCCGCGCTACGTGGGCGACGCGCGTTTGATCAAGAGCCTGGACTACCGAGAGGCCCAGGAGCTCGCGGCCATGGGCGCCAAGGTGCTGCATCCGCGCTGCATCAACCCGGCGCAGTGGGCGCACGTGCCCGTGGAGATCCGCAACACGAACGACCCGACGGGCGACAAGACGGTCATCCGCGCCAGCACGGAGGACGCGAGCGCCAGCCCCAAGATCCTCGCGGTCGTGCGTCGCGAGAACATGACGACGCTCAGCATCACGGCCTTCGACATGTGCGGCACGTCGGGCTTCCTGTCCAAGGTCTTCGCGCCCTTCGAGAAGTTCGGCATCTCGGTGGATCTCATCGCGACGTCGCAGTTCTCCGTGACCGTGACACTGGACCACATTCCCGGCGGCGTCACGGGCGTGCCCTTCAAGCAGCTGCTGGAGGAGCTGGACAAGCACTCCAAGGTGCAGGTCTTCGAGTCGTGCTCCGTCGTGTCCATCGTCGGCCGCAAGCTGCGCAAGTCGCTCGCGGAGCTCGGCCGCGTGTTCGACGTGCTCGAAGGCTACGACGTGCTGCTGCTGAGCGAGTCGGCAGAGGACCTCAACCTGTCCTTCGTCGTGCAGCAGCAGCACGCGGACGAGATCGTGGCGCGCATGCACCAGTACTTCTTCTCGGACGTCTCGGCCAACACGGAGGCGTCTTCGGACAGCGCCAGCCCTGCGCGCTCCGGCCTGCCGCCGCTGCCTCTGGGCGCCAGCTCCATCCGACGGACATCGTCGCGGGATTCGCTCTTCGGTGCCACGTGGACGACGCTGCGCAGTGCGCAGACGTCCTAAGATGATAGATGCATTCAACCCGATAATACAGCCAAGTAGCCTCTGCTCTATTCGCTGTCGCTCTCATCGTAGTCGTCGTCCTCCTGAATCACAGGCGCCTTGGGTTTACTATCGCTGCTGGGAGCTACTGCTGTTGCAGGCTGTGGCTGCTTCGCCTCTGCTGCTGAAGCCTCGGTCTTCTTGGACTGTCGCTTCTTCGCTGCTGGCTTGGCTGCTGGGGTCTTGTCGGTTGCTGCGCGGCGTTTCCGGGTCGCCGTTTTCCTGTACTTGGCGTCGCTCTCCTGGATCGCCTGCACCTTGCTCTGTAGGAATGCGAAGCCGTTGCTGTCCTGCAGCACGCTCTGCTTCCTGCAAACTCCCAGTCAGTGGTGATTGAGGCTGCGGGGGCCAGAGTAACTACTCACAGCTCCATGGGCGTGAGCACCTCGTGGCCGCTCTGCTTGGCCACCGCCAGCATCTTGGCCGCCAGGTCATGCACGAACAGCTCCACCGCAGAGGCTACAAGCACCAGGCGCAGCCAGTCAGACGCAGATCCGACGACTCGTTCTCTTTCGGTGAACCCACGCACCGCAGCATTGAGCGACCGGATCGCCAACCTGGCCCATGTCCTTCTGGTCGCGCAACAAGCGCTTCACGCGGCCCTGTCCACATGATCCACGACCACATGCGTAAGTCAGCCGTATATCATACCCACAAATGGGGTTTTAGGGCCCCAAGTGCGGCCCCAGACCTTGAGCAGATCCCGTTGCTTGGTCATGCTGCTTGCGTCTTCTGTTGAATGGCCAAAGAGAGCCGCAATCACTCTGATTGGTTGAATCACAGCGCGCCACGTGCGCTGATTGGTGTGAATCTCGCCGACCGCAGTCTCAAAACAGCAACATGTGGCGCGCACTGATCCGTACGCGTGGGGCTGCGGCCTCGTCCGCAGTGGTGCGGCCGCAGCACTCTTTCCTGCGACCGCTCAGCTCAAGTGAATCGTCCGCAGCCGACAAGGAGTTCGCTCTGGGCGTCCAGCACTTGTTGGGACGCGTCCCCAATGCGTCCGTGCAGTACGCCGTGCTTCACTGGACCAATGCGGCCGAGCAAGGCCACGTCAAGGCGCAGAGTGCGCTGGGCAATCTCTACATGCGCGGCCACGATCCCATCGAGCGCGATGAGCAGCTGGCCAAGAAGTTCCTGGAGAAGGCGGCGGAAGCTGGCCACGAGGCCAGTGCGCACGAGCTGGGCAAGCTCTACTTCCACGGGAGCGCCCACGTGCCCCAAGATCTGGCGCGAGCGTGGAGCTACTGGCTGCAGGCCGCAGAGAGCGGCCACATGGCGGCCAACTACGACGTGGGCTACATGTACGCCCACGGTCTGCACGTAGAAGTCGATGCGACCAAGTCGGTCGAGTTCTACGCGCGGGCGGCACGCAAGGGCATGCCCGAGGCGCACCATGCGCTCGGCCGCGTGTACCTGCAGGGCGCTGGGGCCGATAAGGACCTGAACAGGGCCGCACGCCACTTCCAAAAGGCGGCTGAGGCCGGGTTCGCGCAGGCGCAGTTCGATATGGGCGCTTGCTACATGCTGGGCCGCGGTGTCGAGAAGGACGTGCCGCAGGCCGCGCAGTTTTTCTTTCTGGCGGCTGAAGCCGGCATCCGCGAGGCGCAACTGTGTCTGGCGCAGCTCTTCGAGGCCGACAACAACGGCGTGGGGCCGAACCGAGAGAAAGCGGTGCAGTACTACCAACTGGCCGCGCAGAACGGCATGCAGGAGGCCGTGCGGGCGCTCACGCGCTTGGGCGCTCCGCTGAAGCCGCCCACGAAGAAGTAGAAGAGACACTAAAGACGCAATGAGAGTGAATGGAGATGTCTTGTTTGTTCTGGCTCTGGGAAGGATGAGTCCGCATCCCCATGCATGCATTTACCGAGACGCTATGACAACAAACGCAGAGAGAGTGGCGACGTGAGTTGCGACGAAGCAAGGACCGACTGCGGAGGCCGGACGAGCAAGCGAACTGGAAGCGGCAGATCGAACCCGAGCGTCACGCACCACAAGACGAAAGCAAGCGCGACTAGGTACCCGGCTTCTTCTTCTGCTTGATCTCTGCCTCTAATACGTTGTGCAGACGGATGACGCTCGGCTGGCTCTGGTTGTACTTCTCCGCGCCCATGGACCAGTCGTACGACAGCGTGTAGGCGAAGATGTCGCCCGGGGCGTTGAACTTGCCCACCGAGATGGATTGGTTGCTGTCACGAGCCAGAGACGAGTGAGTGAAGCAGTCTTCAATGGGCTCAATGCAATGGAATCCTACCTCTTGGTGAACGCCTTGAGCTTCTGTCGGGCGTCCTTGTCCCAGAAGCAGAACGTGCCGTCGCTGCCCGTGGTGGCGAACGTGCCAAAGGGATGGAACGCAATGCTGCTCACGGGATAAATATCGCTGCCGTCGCGATGGCACTTGAACGCGAAGTCGTTTCTGTATCAACAATGGGCATGAGTCTCTCGTCTGCACGCAGCACCAACGCTGAGTAACGCACCTCTTGTCCTTCTCTTCGACGTGCTGCACAGCCACACGGCCCTCGATCGAGCCGATCGCAAAGCCGCTGGCGTCCGGGAAGCACGCGATGGTGCGCGTCTGGAACTTGAGGTTCGACTGGATGCTCTTGTACGGCTGCTGCGGGTTGCGCATGTCGTACACGTGCACCTGGCGGTCGGCCGTGGCCACAACGAGCAGCGGCTGCTTGGTGTCCATGGCGTAGCAGCGCTCCGAGAGCTGGACAGTGCACACGGCGTTGGGCGACCGCGTGTCCCAGTACTTGACCGTCTTGTCCCAACTGCCCGTGACCACGCAGTTGAGCTCCTGCACCGCGGCGATGCACTTGATCGGCGCGTCGTGCTGCAAATACAAAGCAGTCATCAGTATCCGCTTCCATGCTCTCTCTCCTAGGGACTCAGACGTACCGCTGCGATTTGTGTGCCCTGCGCAGGGCCGTTGAGCGCCCACATCTTGGCAGTCTTGTCGCACGAGCCGGAAAAGACCGCGCTGCCATCCTAAAGCCACACCGGAAACCAACGCATGAGTCTCCAGCAAGCCACAGAAGACAGCAATAGCAGTAACACGAGAGAGCGTTGACGTACCCCACTGAAGGCCGTGCACAGCACGGGGCCGTCGTGCGTGATCTGCGCCTTGGGCACGGCGTTGAACTGTCCGTTGGCCGCCTGCACCTCCCAGTAGCGCACACAGTTGTCCCAGCTGCCGGACACGAGCGTGTTGGACGTGGGGCTCCACGCCAGGTCCTGGATGCCGTCGTTGATCGTCTGCGGGATCGTGTAGTCGTTGTTCGGGTTCGGATAGCCGCCCGCACTCGCGGCCGCGCCGAAGGTCGCCATCTCCACCTGCTGCTTGTCCTCGGCCCCAAAGGCAAATGGAAGGAAGGCCTATTGGTCGCCCCGGTCGTCCGGATGCCCAAGGCGTATACTATACGCACCCAGAACCAATCAGGCTACCAGGGAGTCAAATGGGGTCACGCGCCGCTTCAAAGAGAAAACGAAATCCTGATGGCGGCCGCATGGGTCCGAGGCGCGCGGGCGGATCCTGAGCAGCCCTTCACGCTGCGTGTGGCTTTGGCCAGCGGCAGCAGCTATGCGCAGCTGGAGGAGGCTGTGCGCGCAGTCACGGACGTGGCGTCGCCCCAATACGGGCAGTACGTGCGGTCGCAGGAGCAGCTGCGCGAGCACTGGGCGCCGTCGGAGGCCGCGTCGCATGCCATGCAGACGTTCGTGGCGCAGCTCAGGAAGAGCGCGAAGGGAGGCCGAGTGCGTGCCAAGGAGTCTCCGCTGGGCGACTCTTGGCTGCTGCGCATGAATGTGCGCACAGCCGAAGGCGCGTTCCAGACCGAGATCTACGAGTACACGCATGCGAAGCACAAGGAGCTGCTGGTGCTGCGTCCCGGAGAGAACTACGTCGTCCCCGTGTGCATTGAGGACCACGTCGTGTATCTGGACGGTCTCGAGAGCTTCCCCACGGAGATGCAGGCCAATCTGATGGCTCGGTCCAGTGGGGGCAAGACGCACAAGAAGGCGACAGCGCAGGATTCGGCCCAAGTGGTGTCCCCAGCGCTCATCCGGACGCAGTACGACTTCCCAAAGGCCAATCACTCGTCCAATTCGACTGCGCGGACGCTCGAAGGCAACGTGCTGGCCTCCAACAAGCTCATCATCGGCGCCTTCCTGCACGAGTTCTACACGGAGAGCGACCTGAAGAAGTTCCTGGACCGATACGAGAGCGGAAGGCAGTCGATCAAGTACCCAGCGCCCAAGGGCGACTGCATCGCGGGACTGCCAGGTTCTCTGGGCTCCCAGGCAACGGGGGAAGCCTCTTTGGACGTGCAGGTGGCTGCCAGTCTAGCACACAGCGACAACATTGACGTCATGTGCTACACCACGCTGCGCGACAACGCGAGACCCATGGCTGCCGACAACCAGGAGCCGTTCCTGACGTTCATGCACGACGTCAACGCCATGGATCCACCGCCCAGCGTCGTCTCAATCAGCTACACGGATGACGAGTGCAGCACGCCGCACGGATACATGCTGGCGGTCAACCGCGAGCTCATGAAGGCCGCCATGAAAGGCATCTCGGTCATCATCTCGGCTGGCGACGCCGGCGTTCAGGGCAGCGATATGGTCGAGAGCTTCTGCAAGATCCCGGCCTGCTCACGGTTCAATGCCATGTTCCCAGCGTCGTCTCCGTACGTGACGTCCGTGGGCGCGACGTCCTTGAACTTCGCCAAGCCCATAGACAACAGCGACAAGTTCCAGGAGCACGTCACGTCGACGCGCAGTGGAGCGCTGATCACCTCTGGCGGCGGGTTTAGCACGGTGTTCCCCCAGCCGAGCTACCAGCAGCGAGCGGTGGCGTCCTACCTCGCCAAGGACAGCGTCTCGCCCTTGCTGTCCATGTTCGACTCGCAGGGCAGAGCGTACCCAGACATTGCCGCTCTTGGCCATAGCTTCCCCGTCGTCACAAACGGGCAGATGTGGCCCACCGACGGCACGTCCGTGTCGGCGCCGATCGTGGCGTCCATGGTCGTGGTTATCAACGAGATGCTGCTCAAGCAGGGCAAGCCCGTGCTCGGCTTTCTCAATCCGCTGCTCTACCAGCTCGCAGACGTGTGTCCGCATGTGTTTGAAGACATCACGAAGGGCGATAGTGCCTGCGGTGGCCTGGACATGAACTGCTGTCCAGCAGGCCACCAGGCCACCGAAGGCTGGGACGCTGTCTCGGGCGTCGGCACGCTCAAGGTCGAAGCGTTCGTGACGCATTTGCAGGGCTGCATGGATCAGATCCGACTGCAGGCAGTGGCACATGACAACCAGAACATCGAACTCCAACGCCAGCCGGCAGAGAGCTGGCATCGCTCTGAGCAGCAGATCGAGCAACTGCTCTTTGGCGCGGCGCTCATCGCAGGCGTCGTGCTCGCGAGCGTTCTCGTCTCCCTCCGCTCGAGGTTGTTCGTGGACGCCTGTGCTTTGGACATCCGGTACCCGCACCACGACCGAGACGCGCCAGCACGCGAGCGCCTGCTCTCGGGGAACCAGAACGTTTGAGCAAGTAGCAGAGAAGGTAAGTAGGGAAGGAAGGAGGCTTCATTTGGCCTCTTTAGCAGCGTAACTGGCCTCGTCAATGTCCTCCTCGATCTCGTACTCGTCGTTGGCGTACTTGTTCTCGTCGTCCTCGTCCTCGCTTTTCTTGAGCCACTTGGCGATGCGCGACTGGCAAACGGAGCTGTCCAGAGCGTCGTGGAGCTCGAACCAAGGCGACTGGAGCAGTTTGTCCACCGACGCGCGCTGCTTCGGCTGCAGGCATTCCAGAGTGTGAGCTTTATCCATTGCAAGCAGGACACCCTCCAACGTACGTCTTTCTTGAGGCAGTCGCTGATAAACGCGCGGAAGACGGCAGAAAAGTGCCAGTCCGGTCCATTGGGCGGTAACTCGGGCTCAGCGCACTCGATGATGCTCTGCACGACCTGCAGAGAAGCCCACGTGGTCAGAACTCATACAGTCATGACAGATCATCGGCCTCTCTTGCCTCAATGTAGCTACGGGCGCTTTTGTACGGGAACGTCTTGGTGGCGCACTCCATGAGCACGAGGCCGAGGCTCCAAATGTCCGACTTGTAGCTACAGAGAGAGAGCGAGAGTCAACAACCGAGTGGTGGGATCCGAGCCATGAACTTACTCGTAAGGCTCGTTCTGCACGCGTTCAGGAGACATGTACTTGAACGTGCCTACAAACGTCTGGGCCATGTCCTGGGAATCTCCCAACGCCCGCGCGAGGCCAAAGTCCGTGAGCTTCACGGCTCCATTGCTCAGCACGAGAATGTTCTGCGGCTTGACGTCGCGGTGGAAGTGGTGCGCCGTCTTGAGCTGCCGCAGTCCGAGCAGCATCTGCCTGGCCACGGCAGCCAGAATGGGCTCGGGCATGGTCTGGCTGCGCTTGTGGATTACGCCGTCGAGCGATCCGACGTCGCAGAACTCGAGCACGAGACTGAGCGCGTGGTCCTGGAAGTAGGCGCCGTAGAAGCTCACGAGGTGCGCGCTCTCGACACTGTACAGCGTGCGGATCTCCGTGAGCATCTGGTCGCGCTTGGCCTTGTCGTGGATGTTGTTCATGATCTTGATGGCGTACAGCGCGTCGGTCTCGCGGTGCTTGGCTCGCATCACGTGGCCCGAGCAGCCGCGACCGAGCATTCCGCAGGTCTCGAGCTCGTCCAGAGCGATCAGCTGAGGGTCCAAGGCGTTAGTCAGTCATGTGAAGTTAGCTATGATCAATCCTACCAACCTGCCGCTGGCTCTGCTGCTTCCGCAGCGCGTCGTCTTCAGCGACTTCGTCATCATCATCGCGTGTGGCTTTGGCCGCTTTAGCGTCGCGCGAGACGAACGTGACGCCCGTGCGGTTGATCTGGATCTGGCCTTTGCGCAGCGTGGTCTCTCCAATGTCGCACGAGGCCTCGAGTGCGTCGTCGTCGTCGTCCTTCTCGTCATCTGCCATGACTAGATGGAGACGCGGCTTGCGCTGCGCTGCGCGGTCGCTCTCGTCATCGTTGGACGCCAGCACCGAGAGCGTTGGCCGGCTCTTCATGTCCTGCTGCCTGCTCTTCCTGCACTGACAGAGCTAAGAATACAAGTCCCAACGGCTCCAGCGTTTCTAAGTCAATAGTATCTGTATTGCGCTTCTCCTGGTCTGTCTGTCTGTTGCTGGATCGCTTAGGCGCTGGCCTTGGCCACACGCAGCGGCTGGGCCGTGTCCTTGACCGACACCTCCTGGCGCTTCTTAGGCACGTTGTACCAGAAGCGCACGAAGCCGTCGCGCGTGGCGAAGATCGTGTGGTCCTTGCCGATGCCGACGCCGCGGCCCGGGTGGAACTTGGTGCCGCGCTGGCGGATAATAATGTTGCCCGACACGACGCTCTGGCTGTCAGGCATCAACACAAAGAGCCAGCAGTCAGTCCTCCATCCTCAGCCACAGCGCAAGCAGCTTGAGACTCACCCGCCGAACTTCTTGACGCCGAGACGCTTGGACTCGGAATCGCGACCGTTCTTGGTGGAACCGCCGGCCTTCTTGGAAGCCCAGCGACGCGAGATCGTGAACACGGACTCGGGCATCGGCGCCGGGGTCGAGGCCATCATCATGCGGCCGGCGCTGCCGCCGAAGACTCGCGCCAGTCCCATCGCCATGGCCATATTCACCTGCTGCTTATTCTGTGGCCATGCGCATTGGGCGGTCGCGCGGTTCAGCCGGTCGGACCGTGAACCGGTCTCGGGTAAAACACAAAGGGAAACCGGTAGGATACCGGTATTAGATGCAGTTTTGGCCCATTTTCAACTCGCGACCGGCAGAGAAGCATTGCTATAATATGACGTACATCACGGGGGGAGACGTCGTGCCCAAGCGCTCGCTCTGGCGCGTGTCCATCGTCTCGGACGCCTTCTGGGGCGTCGTCAACTTCATCGGCCTCTTGTGAGTGGCGCTGGCTCTGGTTGCTGCGTCTGATGCGAAGAGCTACGTTGGATACTGACGCGTGTCGTTTCTGTGCTGTGTGCTGTCTATCAGTGCTTCATCTCTCTTTGCGGTGCGTATCAAAGCCAATGAAGGCGGGTGCTGCTGCGCATTCTAAATCGTATCGTTTCTATTGTGCGGCATAGGATCCTGCGGCCTTACGTGCTTCGAATCGTGGCGGCAATGGCAATGCTGGAAATGGCGGAGGTGTCGGCGGTGCGGGAGGTCGTGGGGGTCCTCCACGACCCATGGGCCGTGTAAACCACCAGGGAACGATCAACCAGCCGAGTAAGTGCCTTTGCTGATGCCGTCCATGGAGATGATCTGTTTGTCTGATGCCAACGTGTGATCCGCTGTTGCGTAGTGAGCTGCTGCTCTGGCTGAACGCGGTTCTCAAGATGGATCCATTGCAGACCAACTGATGTACTTTATCAACAAGATTTCACACCACAGAGCACGAGCCGCTAGCTGTAGCTCCTCTTCCCAATTATGCATTTTCAACATGACCAGACTCTAATACCTCTTGACTTCACGTCCTGAGAGCGTCTGACCTCATGATCTCACGCCCTTTAGCACGAGGGAAGATGTACAGTTTACTCGATCAAGAGTTATGTCCATGCACCTCTAAACGCAAACGCTGTCAGCCGCCAGAGCCATGAGCCACGAAGAGTCGCCATCTCAAGAGTGATCATGAAGAGCCAAAACGCAAGTTACATTCAGGTAATCCAATTCCGTCCAATCAAAAGGCAGTATAGCCTTAACTACCACACTGGTTAGGTGTAATTCCTAATTAAGCACTTATGATTGGTAGAAACACTTCCGCCGTAACCCTTCTGTGGGCAATAATCCGCTGGACGCCAGCAGCTCAATCGGTTGGTATTGCAGCAGAGCGACACAGACAGACAAGCATGGTGGTCAAGGCGTCCGAGATCGCGCCCGCGGCGTACGCGGCCGGCAGCTCCAGCGACGTGAAGAAGGAGGACGATCTGGCCTACGACCTGGGCAACCTGGCGGCCTTCGACACGCACCCGTTCACGTACAAGAGCGAGAAGGAGCTGGCTCTGCACGCGCGCGAGAATGTGCAGCTGCTGATCAACCAGATCTTCGACCTGCCGCGCGAGATGTCGGACATGGGTCCGCTGGCGCTGCTGCCGGAGCCGTCGCTCACGATCCCGCGCGAGAAGCCGCTTCCCAAGCCCAAGGTCGAGACCAAGTGGGAGAAGTTCGCCAAGGACAAGGGCATCGTCAAGCGCAAGAAGAGCCGCATGGAGTTCGACGAGAACGCCGGCGAGTACGCGCCCACCTGGGGCTACAAGCGCGCCGGTGACGACATGAAGGACTGGGCTATCGAGGTCAAGCAGGGCGACATGGAGGACCCGTGGACCAAGCGCAAGCAGGAGAAGCGCGCGCGTCTGGAGAAGAACTGGAAGGCGCAGGCCAACAACCTCAAGCAGGGCCGCGGCAAGCAGCCCGTGGGCACCGCCGCCATTGCACCGGCCGGTATCCCCGTTGAACTCATGAACACAAGCGACCCGAAGGCCAAGCAGCGCGGCAAGGAAGGCACGAAGAAGACGCTGGAGAAGGTGCAGTTCTCCACGGCGTCCATGGGCAAGTTCGACAAGATGCGCGAGGGCGAGTCGGAGCGCAAGATCACGGGCAAGCGCAACAAGTTCCTGCCTCTGACCGGTGCGGAGAACACGGAGAAGGAGCGCAGCATGAACGCACTCAAGCTGGTGCTGGGCCGTGAGGAGAACGCCGGCAAGTCCAAGGGCGCCTCGCACGACGACGACGAGGACGGCGATGGCAGCGGCAAGCGCAAGAAGGTGCGTTGATGATTGTGTGTGTCTGTGTGGGCAGGATTGGGCAGATTGCTGACGTGTGTCTGTGTTTGTTGATTGAGCAGAAGGGCAAGAAGCTGCGCAATATCACCAAGGGCCAGGCCAAGAAGCGACGAATGAAGTAGACGCGCAGGATCGACTTGTAGATGCGCATAGATCCTCGTTATTGATATACACACGAACTGCATGAAAATTTCTCCATCTCATGTCGGAGGATACTGAAAGACGTGCGGACGTGATGGCGCTGTCCTTCCGGTGCTTTTCGCGATGGACAGTCATGGCCCTCATTGTTTTGAATAGTTAATAGCATCCTTTTCTTGCGCACACCGGGTGCTCCCATACGGACAAACACACAGCAATGAAGTACGAGTGCGCACATCGGTATCGGCATCAGCGGACAGGAAGGCATGCAGGCCGTCAACAGCTCTGATTACGCTCTGGGCCAGTTCCGTTTCTTGAGCCCTCTGCTGTTGGTGCACGGGCGATGGAACTATGACCGCGTCGCTGTGTTGACCGTGTACACGTTCTACAAGAACATTGTGTACAATGTGTCTATGTTCTGGTACACGCTTTGGCCCAGATGATTTACTCCGCGCTGGTGCAACAGGGCTATAACTTGATCTTTACCGCACTCCCCATTCTCGTCTACGCTGTTTTTGATCGCGATCTGCCCAAGTCGGTTATCATGGAATTCCCTGTATTGTATCACGCGGAGAATCGAAAGAGCTACATCTTCACGTACTGGATGTTCTGGAAGTGGATCATTGTTGGTATCATTGACTCACTGGGCGTCTGCTACGCCATTCTGGCAGCAGCCTACAACATCATGCGCTCAGGCACTTCCATCGAATTCACAGTGCTCGAGACGA
>JAADXR010000419.1:0-27257 GCA_023337935.1 Elongisporangium anandrum
ATCGTTGAAAATTCAAGAAAACTCCGGGCATCCCTCAGTCGCCCTGGACCAATTTCGAATTGGTCGCTTTTGAAACGAAGTGGAAGCAGGCGTTTAAAGGATCAGCTAGTGTTCTCACAAGATTTTTATGTGAGTTTATGTATGTTGGTTGGGAAAATTCCCTGTCAGCAATACTCCAGCTCACACTCTTGTGCTTGTCTATTTAGATGGTTCCATCCCTCGTGTATTCGACACTGGTGTCGTGGTACAACGGTGGGCCAGATCTATCTCGATCGGTCATCGAGCTACCCAATGCGGTTCTGCAAATTGAATTGCTTCCTTTGGTTCTTCGTGTCTCGAGAGTCGATCCTTCCAATGGTGGTGTGATTATGTCTGGTGAAGAGGTATTGTTAAGCTATCTTAGCACACCAGAGAGTTTGTTAGAAGCAACTTGTAAAGCGTTGCTACTTTCCAAATATGTCGATAAAGCACGACTATGGGTATTCGACGAAAACGAGCCCCAACGCAAATATCGCGTGCGAATGGACTCTCCCGATGATTTGAAGAATGTAACTCAAAACAGCGTCTTTCTCCTGGAAGTTCAAGATGACGATGGCTCTTGGCCACTGTCGCAGTCAAATGATAAAGTAACTTCATCGCCTTCGAGCAGAAATTCATCTGCAAAGAACGTTAATGGTACCCAAGGGGATGATGATGACGATGATATGGACGGCGATCCTGATCAAGTTGTCATTGAAAATGGCGGACGCAAGAGACGCCGTGAACCACGAGTGATGTCAGAAATTTGCTCTCGCGGCAACTTGGAATCGTTGACGTCTACGAGAAGCAGCACTTATAGCGACGACAGCTCAGACAGCAGTGAGCCTATCCGACGTACGGAAAGTGAAGGTGTAGCGACTCTAGGTACTCTGAAAAGGCGATTCTCTAAGAACGCATTTACTGGAACAGGACTTGTTGGCTTGGACAATCTTGGAAATACTTGCTACATGAGCAGTGCGCTACAGTGCCTAAGCCACACAAGGCTTTTGGTTGAGTACTTCAAGAACGAAGCATACTTGAAAGATATCAATTTACGAAACAAAGATGGTGCAAACGGGAAGTTGGCTGTGGCTTTTGGTGAGTTGCTTCGGATGATGTGGACTTCTGACAAAAAGAGCTTTGCTCCGACTGAGTTCAAGCGAGTACTGTCAAAATTCAATTCCCAGTTCACGGGCTCGGATCAGCACGATGCGCAAGAGCTGCTGGCCTGCTTGTTGAGTGGCCTCAGCGAGGACTTAAATCGTATCATGGCTAAACCGTATATTGAGCAGCCTGACAGTGTTGGTCGCTGTGATACTATCGTGGCTGATGAGTGGTGGAAGAATCATCTGAAACGCGAAGTATCCGTGATTGTTGCCCTCTTTACTGGGCAATACAAGAGTTTGCTCGAATGCTCAATTTGCCACTACGAATCGGCAAGGTTTGAACCATTCACGTTTCTCCAGCTATCGCTCCCTGAAAGTAACTATCGATCAATTGCTGTCACAATCATTTTCAGTACCGATAGAGTACCACTGAAATACTCCGCGCGAGTCAAAAACGAAGGGACTCTTCAGAAAGTGATTGATCAGGTAATTGAGTTGTTGGAACGACTTCAGAAAGAAGACCAAGCTGGCAAATCAGCTGGAGGATTAGCCGATAGACAACCTATTGAAATTGTCATTGCACGAACATCGATCCTCCATACGATTGATACGCTGCTGAGTGCAAAAACACCCTTATCACAGATCCATGAAAAAGATCAGTTGACAATTTATCAAGTCGACTCTATCATGGATAATGATTTGGATTCAACCTCAAGTGCCACCAAGGCAAAAGCCCTCAATGGCCATGCTTCAAATGTCATTGCTGATGACAGCAATGGTGATCACGTGCACGACGATGACAGTGAAGAAAGTGAAAATAATCAAAGTGATGAAGACACAAGTTCGTCTTGTGAAATAAATGGAGGCGCAGTTCAACATGATCGTGAAGAAGAGTTTGAGAAGGTTAACGTTCGGGATCAAGATTCTTTGCTCGAAGTTGGTTCATCAGTTTACGTGAAAGCTGATAAAACTAAAGATTTTGCCGCTGCGCGTGTGATTGGTAGTAGCATCAAAAATGAAACTGTTGATGTTGCATACCCATCCGGGCTAAGGCGGTATCATATTCCCAAAAACAAGGTTTTGCAAAGACAACAAGATCAAGCTTATGTTTTTCTTGTCCATCGGCGCGTTGAGAGATCGATGAACTCGTTTACGAATTCCCACATCACAAGGTTATTCGGAGCCCCTCTGGTTTTGCGCGTATCATTGCGTACGACAACTACGTTTGATTTGTACACGCTCGTGTGGAAACGACTGCGGCGAATTTTTAACTGGCAGGACACCCCTTCATTCTCTGAGCTGGGGTTGGATGATCGGGAAAATTTTTCATCGGAAATGATCAGAACAGATACGTCATCACTCGCGCTAGGACGCCATCTATCATTAACCAAGTTCGGTTTTTGCTTGCGAATGGTTACTTCGCATGGAATTGGTTGCTCTCGCTGTGAGTGGATTGACGGATGCCTTGGATGTGTAATTTTACCCTCACCCCACGAGCACATTCAACTCGCAGCAGAAGAAACCATCGCCATTGACTGGGATATTCGGACATTAAAAGATGAGTATGACCCAATTCAAGCAAGCAAGATGGATTTAGACATCTCAGTGCAAAAGAACCAAAACCAGGACAATATGCCGCTGAATTTGGATCATTGCATGGACATGTTTACAGCGAAAGAGCACATTCAAGAAGCGTATTGTGGGCGGTGTAAAACGCTTCGTCCAGCAACAAAGACGATGGATCTTTGGCGGCTTCCTCCAATTTTGGTGATTCAACTGAAACGATTTTGTTACACGCAAACTTCTCGGCGAAAGCTTCACCACCTGGTTGATTTTCCATTATCAGGACTTACGTTGGAAGCATTTGTTGCAAAACAACGAGAACCGAGGCGTATGATGGAAACCGGAATGATTTACTGGCTTTTCTTGGGTGGAAAACTGAAGGACGAGTCGGTGCAAAAGGACAGTTCGGATGATAATGATTCAGACTTGGAGTTGCCAAGACCATCACCTTCCCGACAGATATCCATATCTCAACTAGACGCCCCAGCGACTGCTGCCGTTCGCGCAGATGACGGGTTCCTTTATGATTTGTACGCTGTGGTAAACCACGTCGGTGCTTTGGGAGCCGGTCATTATTTTGCGTACGTGCTAAGTGAAAAAGATGGGAAGTGGAAATGCTTCAACGACCATCAATGCAAAGACATTGACCATAAAGAAGTCGTTTCCTCGACCGCGTACATCCTGTTTTATCGCCGACGGGATACACGAAGTGTTTCCATAGAAGAGTTGTTTCCTCCCACCGCTCAACCGGCAAATAAAGCCGAAAAGGCTTCCAAGTCTTCACAGGACCAGGCTCAGGTCGAAGAGCTTTTGGAGCAATCCAAATTGGCGACAAATGGAAGTGCCTGCATAATCAGCTGAGCATTGCAAGTAAACACGACAAACAATATTGCTGGACAACAATTGATTTAAATCGATCGAGTTTAGCCAGGAATGCGCAAATTGCTTGGCAATAGTAAAGGCCACAGAGCAACGTTCATTCGTCTATGACATCGCTCATGCACGCTTTGAGAGGTTTTTCAGTTCCTCCTCGGCCAGGCTTTTCACGTCACTCTTGTCCTTCTGCGCAACCACGTACAAATATCAATACACAAACACCCATTTTTGCCTTTCATACAGACTCTTGCTTACGTCGTTCACTGCGGTACCTTTTTCTGATCGCCCAGTGTACGTCCCGACTTGGTTTTCTCTGGGCGACTCAGCAGGTTGTTGAAGAAATTGGCCAGATGCTTGGAGCTCACGTCCTTCTCTTCACGCTTGCGTCGCTCTGCAGCCGCACGACGAGCTGCCGCCGCAGCTTCAGCCTTCTTACTGGCTTCAACGCTCTGCTTTTGGAGCTCTTCGAGTCCAGCACCAGCAGCCTTCTCAAGCTTCTCGAGCCATCGATCGTGGCTGTCCACACGGATATCGGCCACGGCGGGGTCGTCAACTTCTTCGGCCGGGCATGGCACCATTTTCTCGAAGGGTGAGTCTGGTGCCCAGCGTGGCTGCGAGCCCAATAGACTTTGTTCCACGAGCGTAAAGGAGTCGTAGCCCGACGGGATCATGATCGAGCTACGTTCGACCAGCTGCGGTGAAAGAAGGAACTTGAACGTGTCCGGATAGGCGCGATGCACGATGTACTTGCGCAGCGCATCAATGTTGTCGCCCGTCTTGGCCGACGTGTAAAAGACCGACGCTCCGTCTTCAATGCATAGACACAGAGTCAGAACGTGGAAGTGATTCGTCTGGATGCAAAAACGCACATTTGATTGCAAACTGGCGCAGGTAGTACTCAATGTAGTCCATCTTCAACGAGCCTTCTGGTCTCAGCTAATACAGCACAAGCAGTAATAGAGCATGAAATACCAGTGCCGAGCACAATGAAGAGCTGAAGGTGAACGCACATCAGCCTTTGCGACCACAATCACGAACGGAACACCGAGATTCTTGAACAGCACGCCTTCTTCCATCTATCAGAGCAAGGGAGTTATCACCACAAGGCAATCTGGATCGCAAGGCGCAGCGTAATTGCGTACAAAGTCATTGGCGCCAGTGTCCATGGGTGTCGGAGCCGAGTGATCGATTCCCTAAAGTAAATGCCATGTAAACAAAGCAGTCGTATTTCAACCGGTAGGATACGTAAGAAAGTACTCACGGGGTCTTCGTAGGCTAGAATGTGCTGCTTGATAGCCGCGTAGAGATCGTTTCGTGCTTCGGGGGCCAATTGATTGATCTGATGGAGCAATTGACCTTCAAGGGCCGACGTCCACTATGCATATCTATGGCATCAGCCTTCAGGTTTCACCAGTTCCCATGCAAATCATACCTGTTCCAGCGAGCTCTTGATGGCCCAAGGGCGAGCCAGATCCAGCACCACCGCCACCACAGTCTACACAACAGCAAGTCAGCACCCCATCGCTCTCTCTCTCTTCTGCTTGCTCGGTCTCTTACATGCTTGAGGTTCTGCGGCTTGACTGCGATCTGGACGAGCTCTTTCACTTCAAGCGCGTTCAGCTTCCAGGTCGCGAGCTTGGCGATCACATCGTCTAGATACGCTATCAGCTCGTACCCAGATACCACTAGTCCGCTACAGTCTTACCTGAGGCGTCTGCGGCGCTGCCTCCTTCCTTGGCCTTCGGGTCCAGCACGTTCACGGCCGCGTAGGCCAGCACCGAGTCCTGCGAGACCGGCTCGGCGTCCGCCGATCCATTGGCCAGCGCTCCGGACTCGTCCAGACGAGACAGCAGCAGCCGCTTGCCGCTCTCGGGGTCCCCCGCCACCAGCAGGTTCACGCTCGGCACCTTAACGCGCACGGAGCAGTCGCGCAGCATCTGCTGCCAAAGGTTCCCGCTCGGCTCCATACTCCTGATTAGCTTCACTTGGGCTTATCTTCCCGCTCCTGCGAATGTGGTGTGTCTTCACATAAATTCAGGATGTTATGTGAGGTGGTGCACACTAATCCCAGCATCCATGGTTTTCAAACGCGCGAATTGGCAAGCGATGATGGAGATGCAGGAAGGCGCGAACGCGCTGTCGTGGCAGGAAGTGCAGGATATCTGCGGCAAGATGGAGCAGACGTTCCGTCTCGATGCGCAGAACGACGCGCAGCGTCTGCGCTCGCTGGTCCAGAAGCGCAAGGCCGTGAGTGCGGCCTGCAGACAGCAGCAGGCCTCGGCCAAGCAGCAGCTCCAGCGTGCGTAGTCTGTCGTGGCTCTTGATAGCGTGGATCCATGCTGACTGCTGCTGTGAAGTTCTCCAGGCGAATGTGCAGGAGTGGGAACAGAACGAAGCCGATCGACGAGCGACGAACGAGCGCATGCAGCAGAAGATCGAAGAGCTGGACCAGATCAAGCGCCAGCTGACTGAACAGCTCGAGCGGCTTCGCGTCGATGAACAATATCCTCCTTTTCGCTGTTGTACTTGCATGTTGTCTGTCTACGTGTTGCGTGTATGCATGTGGATCTGTATGAACGCCCGGAACCTCCTTGACTCTCTGCTTTACGCTGTCGAAGGAAGCCATTGAAGATCTGCTGGACAAGTACGAAGAGACACGGCAGCAGGCTCTGGAGTACACAATGGTGCATCAGAACGATCTCCCTCTCGCCAAGTAAGACCTGCATCTCTTCTCTGGCTTGGAATGGACCACTACTAACCATTGTTCAGGCACCAAATGAGTCTCTATGCCGCCGTCACGGGCATCAAATGGGACTTCAGCGGATCCAACGTCGCTGGTGGTGCGTCTACTGCCTGCCGTTGCCCTTCGTCTCAGGAATTGGTCGCTTAATGCCTTCGCTCCTGCACTGTCAACTTTAGAAATCCACGTCCCGGCCACGCAGACGATCGCGCACTTTGAGATCGACCCGGACATGGACCACTTTGAGGCTGCGAATGCGCTCTGGGACAAGATCGACGACGCATTTGACGACCTCGACAGCGATCTGTAAGAAAGAAATCAAAGGCTTTGGCAGCAAACATGTATCGCATCCATCCGTGTCTATTGGTCCGCTCTTGGGGGCTGCTAAAAGAAATGGAGCGATCGTCTTAAGCCCAGAGTTCCTGGATGTAGCGCTGGCTTTCCTGCAGGTCCTTGAGCATCGCCGTGGCCTGGTCGCTCGACTTGCTGCCGTTGGTCTCGATGATCTTGTGCAGCACCTTGTGAACGTCGTTGCCCATGCTGGTGGCGCCGCACACGTACACGTGGGCGCTCTTGGTATTCAGCAGGTCCCACACGGTCTCACCGTCCTTCTCCAGCAGGTGCTGCACGTAAACCTTCTCCTTCTGCTCACGCGACAGCGCCAGACGCAGCTCCGTGAGCACGCCAGTGGCCTGGAACTGCTCCAGCTCGTCACGGTAGATAAAGTCCTCATCACGACGACGGCAGCCGAAGTACAGGTACGACTGACCGACCGACACGCCGTTGGCCTGCTGGTGAGCGCGCTCCTGCAGGAAGGCACGCATAGGAGCGATACCAGTGCCCGGACCGATCATAATAATCGGCGTCTGCGGGTCCTTGGGCAGGCGGAACGTCGACGCACGCACGAAAATGCGGCAGGTCGGCCATTCGCGAGGCTGCTTGACGCCCTGCTCGCCGGGACGGCTGTCGCGCTTCTTCTTGCCTTCGCTATGCGTGCCCAGAGGCACCAGATCGCCCATGAACGTGGAGCACACGCCCTGGAAGACACGGCCATCGCTCTTCTCGTTCTTGACCACAGTGACAGTGGCGTGGATGCGCTGCGGGTTCACAACGCTTGAGGACGAGATCGTGTAGTAACGAGGAGCCAGGAACGGAACGACGTGGATCAGAGCGGTGATGGGCAGCTTGATGGACTGGAAGTGCTCGAAGATGTCCACGTACGTGCGCTCTTCGTCCAGGATCCACTGCTGGTACTCGTCCTTGCCTTCCTTCGACGCCAGGTACAGCAGCTTAGCGCGTTCCGACGGATCGCGAGCGTAGTACGCCAGTTGCTTGAGCGGACCCTTGCGAGGCGCGCTGTTGATCGACAGGTAGCAGGTCAGGATCTGGTCAATGGTACACGGCGACGGGAACGGCAGTTCGCCCTTGGAGTCCTGACCCACGGGCTGGATCTCCACCCATTGCTCGAGATCGTAGCCCAGACGCTTGGCCAGGCGGTCCACGTTGGTCGGCAGGTTCTCCGGCAGCACAGCCAGGTTGTCAGCCGTGAGGTATTCGACACCGGTGCCCTTGATGTCGATTTCCATGTGGAACGTCGATCCGCCGACTGTGGACGGACGCAGTTCGCGGTTCATGATGACCTTGGCATTGGCGGCCGTGAAGAAGTGCTTGGTCGAGGTCTTCATGCGCGTCTCCGAGTGGTTGCGAGGCGTCTGGCCGCCCACAGGCGCACGGATTTCGACGCATTCGTACTCGAACTCAGGCGCCGACGTTCCGTCCTTGGCGTCATCGCCAGCGGCCGCGGCGTCGTCCTCATCCGAGGCGCCAGGCACGAACTGCTTGCGCAGCTCCTTCCACAGCGTCTGCTTCCACTCCTCAAAGTCCTCGTCCAGCGAGGCGTCGTCGTCTCCTTCGCCGTAGTTGAACACGCGCTTGGCGCCGAGGTCGTCCATCTGCTTGTCCACGAACCGGCCGATCACGTTGTAGTGCTCGTACTGGCGGTTACCCAGGCCAAAGACCGTGAAGCCCACGTTGTCCAGGTCGCCATGGGGGATCTCGCCGTCCTTGTTCTTCAGGAGCTTGATGAAGTCCACAGCGTTGTCCGTCGGGTCGCCCTCGCCGTAGGTCGCGAGGACAAAGATCACGATCTTCTCGTGCTTGAGGAACTCGGCGGCCTTGTACTCCTCCAGATCGATCGCGTGCGCGTCGAAACCGTGCTTGCGGCCTTCCTTCTTGAGCACCTCCGCGAAGCCCTCGGCCGTGCCAGTCTGCGAGCCGAAGAAGATGGCCACGCGGCCGCCGGGAAACGCGGCGTCGTTGCTGCCGCCTGAGAGCGGATCGGACGTCTTGGTCTCCACGGCCGTCTGCTTGTACTTCTTCATTTGCTCGCCGATGCGCAGCATGTCGTTGGCCAGCTGCTTCTCCTGCGGCTTGGGCTGGCGCAGCATCAGCACGAAGCCGGCCACCACGGCCAGCACCGTGCCCATGACCACGTACGAGTCCATCTCGATCTTGCCGCCTGCCGTCGAATTCGGCTCTGAGGCCACACAGAAGCTGACAGGGAGAAGCCCACGTGGGTAGGTACATTTCCAGCCAATGAGGAAAGAGAAGACGTGCGATTTCTACCAATCAATGATGAGTATACTTCAGGTTGGGACCGCGAATGAGAATTTTTGGATCCCGTTTGCATCCGGTTTTGCGAAAAATCACGATGGTGGGACGTTTACTTGCGAAACGCTGAGAGGTTATCCAGCAGTGTATTAAACATAGGCTAACTTTATGTAGCCAGGCATGAGCGAACGAACTGGGATCATGATCCTGTTGTGAGAAGCCATGATCATGCGATGTAGTCAGCTAATCGAAGCTGACAGGAACCAATGCAGAGCAGCAGGATCGTTCGTCAAGGCGCATCGCTAGAGCCACGGAGACTGTTGGACGGATAGAGTGCTTTTAACGCATGTATAAAACAATAATCGATTTGGATGTTGCGAGTCCCGCCAATGACGATGGCTGATGAGGGCGGACGAACGCTGCATGCAGCCGCACTGGATTGATGCGGTCACTTTCGCTGTGCATTGTATTGGGTCCAGTCGTGACAGCAACACCACCACCGCAATGTCAATAGAAACGCACTGGTCCGGTCCATGTGATCTCTTGGTTGCACGAAGGTTGCGCGAAGGTCGCTTGAATCCATCGAACAAGGCCGTTGGGAAGATTCGAAGAGTCAATCGCCCAGAAGAGATGGTCACGCGCAGGAAGAACGTGGCGTGGGACTCGGACCGCGCCCACAGCGAGGGCCAGACGTCGCTGGAGGTGCTGCTCGCGTGGCTGGCCGACTCGTTCAACTATGCGCGCTGGAAGGGCGGCGTGGTGACCAAGGAGGACCTCTGCAGCGAGATCAACAACACGCTGCGCAGCGAGCGCATCCACCACCGCAAGAACCTGGACATCCGCGTCAAGCTCATGAAGCTGGAGAAGACCTTTGCTGCGGCGAACCAATGGCTCATTGACACGGGGCTGCACGACTCGGTCATGCGTGGCGAATGCAGCAGTGACGTCAAGAACAACCTGAACAAGCTGTGCCGGTACTACGACATCCTGGCGCCAGGCATGTTGGAGGCAATGATGGCCACGAACAGCGAGCCCAAAGGACCGCATATTGTGCCGGCTGTGAGCTCGCCTCTAAAGGAGAAGGCTGCCAAGAAGGCGCCGGTGGTGAAGGCGGCTGTCACCACGAAGCCTGTAGCAAAGCCAGCAGTGAAGACTGATCCTGCCAAGACAACGGAGAGCGACGCGTCAGATGAGGAGTCGAGCGACTCGAGTGAGGAACAGAACCAGAAGAACAGCAAGGAGAAGACGAGCGTGGTTCTGGATGTACCGGCTACCAAGCCTGACACTGTGAACGAGTCGAGTGACAGTGACGACGACAGCAGCAGCAGCGCTGGAGAAGAAGTTGATATCCCGGCTGCTCAGGAAGCACCGGCTGGCACTTCAGACACCTCTTCCGACGAGGAAGAGGAAAGTGAGAAGGAGGAAGAGGAAAAAGCCAAGAAGGTTGTTGTCCTCAGTGCTGAAGATGAGGAAGATGAGAGTGAAGAAGACACTGACGACAAAGACGATGGAGAAGAGGAGCCAGTTAAGACGGCTTCTCCTAATGGAATGACCAACGGCAAGCTACAGCATGGTGTCGAAGCGCAGGCAGTCAAGCTTGTGACTCCGTTGGTGGCTTCGCAACGGATTGTCGTTTCCAAGGCCTCTCCTGCCCCCAAGCATTCAGAATCCAAGAACACTCTGCCAACAGAATCGACTCAAGACTCGCCTACGCGCGCAGTCGCGAGCAAGGATCCGATGCAAGCGACCTCACTGCGCCAGTTGAGAGTGCTGCATCGGCTGGATATTGAAGACCGTCGCGAGAAGCGCAAGCGCCAGCGGACTCTGTACGAACTGGAGCACCAGAAGCTGCAGGTCGAACTGGAGACCAAGCAGTTGCAGCGAGACCAGGAGAGGCTGGACCTTGAGGTCGCGCGAGCGTTGGCACGACAGAAGCTGCTGGCTGCAGGTATTTCGCAGCAGCAGACTGACCGAACGCTGGCCAAATGAGCTCTTGGATGCGTGCAGGTGAGGCTACAAAGTGAAAATATCCTCATTTACGAGCGTCAACTTAGTGTGGCGAACACTAAGCATGCTGTATTATTCGCTACTGTATTATTCAAAACAAGTGTATTTTTCTTTTATTCTCGCCACTGTTCTGGACCGTCCATGAGGCGGCATTCTTTTCGGAAGAAGCGAAGCGCAAGGGACCAACAACCACGCGTTCTTATATTCCATCCCGGGCGGGTGGGCCAATATAAGATGAACTTGACGAAATCGGAGCTGGCTGAGTCTGAGCAAGGACCGCATGTGGTAGCGCAGGCAGATCCCCAGGCCTCAACAGCCGTAGCCGCATCCACATCCGCAATCGCCTCCAGTGGGGCGGCCGTTTTGGCTGCTGCCCGAATCGCAATCGACACTGATGTGGTCGCCACGGCCAGCGGCGGCCGGCCACACCGTGTGCGCACTGAGCCAACGGGCCGCAAGCGTGGCCAGCCTGTGAACCCCGTGTGGGACCTCTTCACGGACGCACCGGACGCGCAGCGCATTTCGCACGGTAACACGGCCATGTGCAAGCACTGCAAGCGCAATATTCGTCACCACAACAAGGTCATGTCGGTGCAAACGCATCTGCGCAAGTGCAAGGAGTTCCTGGAGCTGCTTGTCAGCGGCGCCATCGACAAGCCGGACTGGTGGGACGCGCCCGGCCGCAAGGCCAAGAAGCTCAAGCGATCGATGTCAAGCGACAGTGGCATCAATCCTCCTTCGACGTCAGCCTCGGTTTCTATCGAAGCCGCACGCAAGACACTTCTGAGTGCGCTCCCATCCGCCTATTCATCGTCATCCGCTTCGTCGACCAGTTCTGTGGGTGAAGCCGCCACTGAGCCAGCCGCAAGTGAGGCCATGACCACACCAGCCGCACTTTCCAAACGCCAGCTGTCCACCGAGGCCGCGTGTTTGGCGGCCGGGGCCACAGCACGGGACGAATCTCTACCGGCGTCCATGGGCTCCATGGCCATCCCCAACGACCGCGTGCTCACGCCGGAGGAACAGGAGCGACAGCGCGCCATCTTCCGCCTCGAGTGCGAGCGCCTCAAGTACGAGATCGAGGGTCGCCAGGTGCAGCTCGTGTACGAGAAGGCGCTCGCGCGGCGGAAACTGCTGGACGCCGGCGTGCCCCAGGACGAAGTGGACCGCATCCTGCCCATGTGATACTGTAGGTATGTCGTAAACTAATTTCCAAAATGGTTGACGGCGTTATCAGATCACTATTCATGAGGTTAAATAGGTGGACACATGGAGGACATATCTCTACTGGATGGAGAAGCCTGTGACCTCCATCTGCAGCAGCAGCCGCAGCGCCTGCTCTAGCTCCTGCTCGCTCTTGTACATGGGCAGATCCAGCCGGTTGAAGCACGTGTACGCGCGGATGAACGCGCAGTCGGCCTTGCTCACGCAGTTGATCGTGAAGGGACACAGTCGGCCGTCGCTCGTGGTCAGCGCCTTGAACCCTTGCACAGGTACACGCGCAGTGCCCGTGGCGAACTGCAGGATGCGGCCCTGCTCCTGCGACGTAAGCTTGGCCAGGATGCGCCAGAACCAGAGCGTGAGCTTGGGCACCTTGTGCTTCTTGCGGCCCGTGACCACCGTGTGCTGCTCCCAGTCGTGCAGATCCAGCACGGGCGAGCCACTGAGCATGAGCCGCAGCTCCTGCGCGTCAAAGGGCGCCAGCAGATGCAGCGGCAGCACGTCGTACACGCCGCTCACGATGGCACCCATCTCTTCGGCCATGGACCGGCCCAGCTGCCACTGCACCAGTAGCGCAATGTACTCGTGCTTGTTGGTCTCCGTGACCACGAGATTGCGGCCGTTGGGCTTGAGATCCACGATACCGGCCACCGTCGAGTAGACCGAGAAGTCGAGCGCGTACGGGTCCTCGTCCTCGCCTTCGTAGTCGGTCAGCGGTGTCTCCCACACGAGCTGCAGGCTCTTGGCCAGCATGGCGTCGTGCGTGAGCAGGTCCGCGAACGAGATGGGCGCGCCCAGGATGTGCTTGAGCAGCACGTCGCTGAGTGCGGCCGGCACGAGCTGGCCTTCCAGCAGCGCCTTGCCCAGCAGCCGCCCGAACGCGCGGTAGTACAGCAGGTAGTCCGGCACAGCGATGCACGCGTTCGGGTTGATCGTGTACGCGAGGCCGTCGCCGGCGCCCGTGTGAACAGCCTGGAACAGGCCGTTCGTGTCGCTGAGAAACTCGACCATGACGAGGTCGAACCACTCGCGCACGATGCCGCCCGCGTCCACGCCGGGCTCGTTCAGGAACTGCACGCGCAGCGGCCGCCGCAGCTGCTTGCCCGAGACGAAGATCAGCCCGCGCATGGTCGCGTGGAACAGGTCGTCCCGCGCTGTGACCAGCCTCAGGTCGTTCTTGGCCGCCGGGTTCTCCCACCGCGTGTGCAGGATGGCCGACGTCTCTTGCATGAACCACTTGTGCTTCTCCGGGAACGACAGCGCGCGGATCGACTCGAGCGCGAACGGATCCAGCGCCGACTGGTCCTTGGCTCCGTTGATCGGCGGCGGCGCCACGTAGATCTGCGCGCCCTCGGCGGGCTTGAGCCGCAGCTTGCCGTGCGGATACTTGCTCGAGAGCTTGTTCCTGGTCACAAAGGCCGTGGCGATGACCATGGCCTCGACCACGGACGTGTGGCCGAGATCGTCGGCGTGGTGAGTCCAGACCACGCGGTTGTCGTCGCTCAGAGCTGGGCGCCACTCCTTGCGCTTGTAGCGTGTCATGGACGCTATGGGCGACGACCGCGGCGACAGCATGGTGTCGTTGGGTGAGACCACACCCGAGGAGCCCAGGAACGACGGCGACAGCGACGACGAGAGCACTGTGCTGGGCACTGAGGCCGGCCGCACCTTGCTGTTCCGGCCTCCGTTGCTAGAGAACTTCTCGCGCTTGTCGGCGTTGCAGAGCGCGCATTGGGCCTTCATCTCGTAGTTGGCGAAGTCGCAGTGGGCGCAGATCCAGAGCCGCAGCAGCTCGTCGTCGTTGAGCAGGTCCTCGCGGAAGGACGTCATGACGGACCGCGAGCGCTCCATGTCGAAGGACAGACTGGCCTCCTCCTCGGCATGCAGTGCCGAGCGCACGCAGATGACGTAGACTGAGTAGAGAATGCCCAGCACGAGCAGACTGATGAACACGAGGAAGGCCAGGCCGACGCCCAGCCGCCCCGAAGAGGCCGACGCGCCGTCCACGTCGGTCTCGGAGCTGCTGCCGGTCTCGTCTGCGGAAGATCGGATGTAGCCATTCGCCTGATTCGACGCCGCGTCCACAATGCCGATCCACATGCACCGCAGCAGGAAGACGAACGCCATCCTGATAGATAGGAGAGTGCTGCTGCTGATGGCCATGGCTTACATGCACTGGGGAACTGCCTTCCGACGTCCTCGGATTCCGGAAGTGGGCGGCATGATCGCATCAGCAGACGAAGGCCGTTGCGCTCGATTTGGGCAGGGGGAAAGTTCCAGACTCGTTTTCCGCACGCGCTCGCGGCGATTGAAAGGTCGGAAAACGAACTCATGCAGGAATAGATCGCTTCTTCCCATCCATCCATCACAGACGGTTCCAGTTGGCCACATTGCGTCTCATGAGGTCAGTTGATGGGGCTGGTGATATTTATTATCGTGGACTTTATACAGATCCATCAAGCGATGGCATATCAATAAACTAGGCTGCGAGGGCATCCAAGACACTGGCTGGTGGTCCCTAGTAGTCGCTCTTAGAAGGCGCAGGCGTGGCCTTGTAGTCGGACGTCGTGGGCGCAGGCGTGGCCTTGTACTCACTCGAGTCGGACGAGTCGGAGCTCTCGCTGTAGCTCTCCGAGTCGGTGCTGTCGTAGCTCTCGCTGCTGTCCTCCGAGTCGTAGCTCTCGCTGTTGTCCTCGCTGTCGCTGTAGTCCTGGCTCTCGCTGTAGTCCGAGCTGTCGCTCGACTCGTCGTACGTGACCACGATCTCCACGTCGTAGCTGCCGCTGGCCGAACTGCTGCTGTTGTAGGCTGATGGCGTCGAGGCAGCGGGCGTGGCGGCAGGCGTGGACGCAGCAGGAGTGGCCGCCGGCGTCGAGGCAGCGGGCGTGGCAGCAGGCGTGGAAGCCGCGGGGGTCGCAGCGGGCGTCGAAGCCGCAGGAGTGGCCGCAGGCGTGGACGGCGACGGCGTGGCCGAGTACACGCGCACGTGCACGCTGCCCTGCTGCACAGCCGAGACGCTGGGCGTGAGCGCGAGCGCGATGCAGGCGACAGCGAAGAGCAGGTTCTTGGTGAAGACCATGGCTGGCGGACTGAGTGGCTTGGGCTGAAGAGCGCGGATTGCGGAATGCCTGGATCAGAACGGAGGGCTCACATATTGCCAATCGCTTCGGAACGAACCTGAGTTGGGTTCACCCATTGGTGGAGCCTGCTAGCTAGCGCCACCGACCGGCGCTTGATATTCGAACGGTGGCGCATGAATCAGGTTGCTGTTGGAGCCACAGAATCCACCGAGAGCGCAGCTGAGCAGGGGCTTGATTACACCCGAAGCAGGATCCATGGGTTCACAACGTGGCAGAGAAATCAGTTTTCTGCCTCTGCCACGCTCCTGCAATTCGATCCTTCAGCCTGAGGGAGAGTGGGACACATGGAGAAGGCATGCGACGCAAAATCCATTCCTTTGTCATCTCTAGGAAGATCCAAGAAGAGTGGCTTTAGGTGCTGGAGAATTGGTCTCTTTGGTAGATAGACTGTCACATGGGGAGCTTCACGCAGGATCTTGCTGCTGCTGCGTGCGTGCGCAGGTCGCTGATGGCGAAGCCGACTGCGTGGCTCAAGAGAATCGTCGGTCCTAAAGCCCACACGATGCAGATAACGGCTGCCATGCACTTCTTGACGAACATCCGGACTGGGGAGACCGAGCTCCAAGCGTCGCCGACCTACACTAGTATACTGAATCCAAGCGAAAAGGATCCACTCTGCACCCCAGAGTCTATTTCCGTGTTCTTACTTAGCACAGTCGCTTTCTCTTGTCATTGAATCGGACGATGAGAACGTTGCTGTCACGCATTACACTGTTCATCGACGCCACGTTGGACTCTCTTGAGCATGTCTCGGGAACATTGTTCGTCAGTCATCGAGGAGCCTACTCAGTCGAGCGCCTCCATGCACTCGAGAGCTACTGCCGCCGGACGTCCAAATTGCGCGCCTTCGTCGTCTGTTCAATGCTCTCGATCCCTCCATTCCTGATGTCGATTGCTTTGGAACTGACCCCGCTGCAGAATCCAGAGGACGGCTGGTCTGCCAACTACGGCTGCTGGATTCGGCTGTACTTTGTCGGATTCTTCGCATGCCTGGGAGTGCTCATGCAGATCAATGCACTGGTGCCAGAGCTCGAATTTAGCTATTGGGCGCTGTTTTGCTCCTGCTTCGTCACGGCCTGTGGTTACGTTGCCATGATGATCAGCTTTGCTGTTCTCTGGGCATTCCCAACGCCTCTTGCAGTAGTTATCGGTGCGTTTCCCGGGATCATGCTCGTCAGCTTTTTTCTTTTATTCGTTGGAATTGACCGATTGATACAGCAGCCCAGCTTAAGGCGCCAGGTCGTGCAGCAGATCGACATGGTCGCTGTGCAGGCCTCCTTGGTCGTCGTGTACTCAATTTTCAGCGTCATGTACTACCGGTTGCCGGAACAATTGAAGGCTTTGTTTGTGCTCATGCTACCAATTATGAAGCTCGCAATGCAACATGTCGTAGCTTGGGCCACCAAAGACTTGGAGGAATACCAACCGGGTATCGTGGTCTTCTGTGTTGGTGTGTTCAACGCATTGTACATGTCCAAGTGCATGCAGAGCTCTGGATCTCGTCTGACTTACGCAGTGATTGTCGCGATGGACGCCTTATAGGCCGTTTTGGCATATCGCCGGCTACAAAGGGTCGTGACTCATATTCGCGCTCTGATGCGAACGTGCAATTGCCTGGACCTACTAGGCCAAGGCCTTTTGGAAGCGGTTGTTCAGCTGAGTAACGAACCGGGGGTACTTCTCGTAGAGGGAGATGGAGCGAGCATTCGAATACGATCTCCAATCAAATCCCGGCTTTCAACGGCGGAAGAAGATCGAGTGGCGAGCGTGAAGCCTAAGCAAAGCGCACGAGCAAACCGTAAATGCCCTGCGGTGGTGGCTCTCTTGAAGTTTGGGCGAGCAATAAGGATTTGGCCGGGATCCCAACAACCAGTAGTCACAACGGCCCATCCTACATCGATGCCACGTTGGGACCAATTGCGACCTCCAATTCGCCCAAGTAGGCGTTTTGAGTCATTGGAACTGTTCAAAGGGACCCCCATTTTAATGATGAATCCTGGATCGCTAGTGCCAAAGAACAAGATCGTGGATCGTGCGTGTGTCGTTGAAGCTGCTGTTTGAATGCGAATATCATGTGCTTGTGGAGTATGACGAAAGCATCGTGCCGATGATGTACGCGATGTACGTGGCCATCGTTTGCAATCTCTCCGCAGCCGAGTACTAGGTAGAAACCATGGTGATCAACATTACCACATACTCGTCGATCGAAGAGTGGGTACGTGTTGAGTTGCACGTGATCTCATTCAGTGTTTGCGCATGTGGCGCAGGATCACCTCCGCCTGGATCACGTCGCCCTGCTTGGCGCAGGTGTGCAGCACCGTGTTGTACGTGTACATGTCCGGGAGGTAGTAGTACAGCTCCTGCATCTCGTTGTAGAACCCCACAGCCTCCTGCGCGTAGTTGTGCGACTTGGCACACGCGTTGATGAGCGAGTTGAACGTGACCTGCGTGGGCATGAGGCCTCACTCGAGCAGGTCTTCCAGCGGGTATAAGCACGCTCCACACGCCCGATCTTGGCAAAGCCGTGAATCAGACAGAAGAACGCCACGACGTCTGGCTCCGTGATGTGCGAGCGCAGCATGAGTAGAAGGTCCTGGCGGCCTTGTCCATATCGCTCTCCGAGATGGCCGCGTTCACGACCTTGTCGGGCACCAGACCAGCGAATCTGTTTGTGGGTGTCAGCTTTCTGGCTCGAGCGAGCTGGGAATGTGGCAGAGCCTCGAATCTTCTTTTTTCTATAGCTATTTCGGAGACTAACGTTTTAGAGGTCCGCCGTTTTGGACGTCGCTGGTGCGGGCGGCCACCTGAACGGACGCGCTGCAAAGTGTCGTCTTAACTACTGTATCGAAATTCTCTAATTGAGTTGATGGCGATAAGAATGACGTCAATGCCATCATCGACTTGAGGAGGGTAGCAAATTTGTTGAGCTTGTTGCCGAATTGCAAAAAGAATTAACGTTTTGAATTGCGAGAAACTCATTGTCGAACTTTCCGTCGCAAAGAAACATGGTCAAGCTGTGCTGCGCAGTTATCGGCGAGGAAAGCGTCATTACCATTGACATTGGCATGCAGCAACTGGTTGGAGACTTGAAGGATCTGATCAAGAAGAGAGCGGATTATGATTTCCCGTCCCACAAGATCAAGCTGTTTCTCGCCAAGCAGAACGGCAACGAAAATGGCGCGTGGATAAAGGAAGATGACCAAAATTTGGTTCAGCTTCAGAAGGCGACGATTCCAGAGGGCATCGAAGAGAAGCATTTGAAGGATAAGCTACTGTTGAACCCAACGTGGGCGATGGAGGATTACTTCCCGAAGGATATACCCAAGAAGAAAGCGATTCACGTTTTGGTTGACGTACGTGGGAAGGATCGCGTCAGTGTTGCAGTTGCGAATGAGAATGATCATCTGCTACCTGGTGGCGAAAAACTCGAGGCGATAAAATTGTTGAACTTCTGGAAGGTATGTATTTCGTTTCCGAGCTGTTGCATGTGAATTATCACCAACGCATTCCTTCTTATTTGTCCAGAACAGCACTTGCACGATGGCTCCCAGTACTGTCATACTTCTACTATCTCATCAGCTTGGTCTTCTTTGCTATCGTTCTTTGTTATGGAGAAAATCCCGGCGACAAAGAAAAATGCGTGATAGATGGAGTGCCTCGTTTTGTATGTACGATGGGCTTGGTTGGTGTGTATTCCCCCGCTGTAGACCAGCTTTTCAAAGCAGAAGCTCTTCAGGAGGTGGTGTCTCGCATCAAGAAGCGTCCTCAAAACTTCTTTTCGTCAGTTTTTTCGTCGCCGTGTCAGAAATCCTAACCAATTTTTTTTTATTCATTGACGTGCCGAGATCGGGACGCATACCATCGGTCATTCGCGTTGTCCCTCATCTGCCTGGACGGGTGTATTCTTTATGTCACATCGTCCGCTCTTCCTTCGCATATAAGATCATCTAGAGTACCCTGAGAGACAGCGATGATGTATTATATGGTACGCGCCATCGTTTGCAATCTATCCGCAGCCGAGCACTACCCTGAAACACGTAGCAAAACTGCGGCAAAGGTCGGTGATCGGGAAAATGTACCACACGAAAAGTCGACCCAGTAATTCCTGCGTTTGATTTTCAATAGCAGCTATACTGGAGAAAGGCCGCTTTCCCATTTGACGAAGAACTGCACGATCACAAACGAGAGAACTTCGATCGACGTCTTACAGTTTACGCTCGCCCATTTCGGTTCGTTCTTTTTGTGCTTTCCAATCGGAATGGCTGGGTTATAGGGAGCTAATTTTCATTTTCCATGCTGTTTCTCCATCAGGCGTTGACTTTACATTTCGTTTTGCATGGCTAAAGCATGATACTTGAGGCCTGTTCAGACCAAATGCGATTGCTGTGGCGGCATTGCAAAAACCAGTACGAACTTTGTACTTATAGTTCCATCCGGTAATTGAGCCTTGAATAATTTGCCTTCAATCGAAACTCGACAGCAGTTCATCTAATTATCTTCATAATGGTGGTGACAGAGATCTCAATTTAGACACAGCTCCAAAATACTTCAAAGCATGTCATAGTCCAAAACAAACACATCGCCACTCTTCTTGACAAAACGTTTTGCCTGGAATCACTAAAGTTATTCTGGATTGAAAACGAACGCATTTGGAACAGAGTCTCTCTGTTTTTGGCGAGCTCCATGGCAGGCTTCGTCAAGAACGTGCTACAGTACGTGCAGAAAGGCCAGCCGAGTCATCTGGACAAGTCCGACAAACATACTTTGCGGCGGGTCTCGATCGCTGGCGAGCATGTGTGCATTGTGCGCAAGCAGCTGTCCTTTCGCTGGCATGCTCGCGTCGCGGCAATTCATATCACGGATGTTGTCATATACTTTGGCTCGCTCACTGGAACAGCCGAACGATACGCCATGAGACTTGGAAACGACATTGCAGCGCGAGGTTTAAACACTGCCGTGCGCAATCTTGATACGTTTGATCCCGCTGAGTTCGCGCGCAAAGACCGCATGGTTGGCACGCGAGCTTTTATCTTCGTGGTTTCGACCCATTTTGCTGGCAGCGCCCCGCCGAGTGCAGAAAAATTATATGAATGGCTGCAATTCCCTTCCGAATCCACCAGCTCAACCTCGTCTTCCACTAATCCCGAAGCCAAGATTCTCGATGCGGATGAAGAGCATGCTCAAATTTCGATCCCCAATTCGAGTTCAAAATTAAAGCGTCGAGCAAATTCATCTCGCGCAGCTTCGATTCTAAACGGCATGCAATATGTCGTCTTCGGAGTTGGAGACTCAACGTACTTGACATACAACGCCATCGGAAAATTCGTCGATTTTAAGTTACAAGCGGCCGGTGCGACACGCTTGCTAACTTTGGGATTAGCTGACATTTCCAAAGATATTGAAGCCGTATTCGTTGAGTGGAAGCAGGGCCTGTTTAAAATAATGCCAGTGATCGATTTTACGCCATTTGGTTCACCCTTTGATGGGTCAAGGAGTGACCTTGACTTGGTAAAAGAGGAGGTGATTACCACGCCGCTACACATTCAAGAGCCTTTGATTGCAAAAGATACATGTGTTCAATATTTCCCACGGATTCGAAGCAACTCTGGTACGACCTATGTTCACAACGCACAAAAAATCAATTCGCCATTCGCCGAAAAACGGATTGTGGATGTAAATGGCATTCCTGTTCGATTGCGTTTCCGATGTCAGTTTGTCGAAGATCCAGAGCCAATAGGAATGCCAATAGAGACTTGTGCATTTGCAAGATTACGTACCAAACAGACGCTTCAAAATCCCGGTGCCATGATTCAGTCAATTGAACGTCATCTTGGTGCGAGCACATCCAAAAATGAGATAGTATGTGTGAAACTTACGCTAGTTGACCCTGAGCTGACATATGAAGCTGCTGATACTTTCGCTTACTTTCCTCCCAATTCTGAAGATTTGGTGGTTCGAATCGCTTTAAATCTGGGGTTTGATCTTGATTCTTGGTTTGAACTGGACTTCGAAGGAGACGGTAGCACTCAGCAGCTTCCTTTTCCAACTCCCTGTACAGTGCGAACAGCGTTAACCGAGTTTTTGGAGATGCGCACTGTATCTCGTGAATTTGTACGCGTCGCATCAAGATTCGTGTCAGTTGATCGTGAGCGAGACGTTTTGGAACACTTGGCTTCAACTGATGGGTCCGCAGCATTCCACGCGCAGTTTGTCGAGCAGCACAAATGCATCACTGACTTGATTGCGCTGGCGCCAAGCTTGAAATTGCCTTTCGATGTGTTTGTGTGCATAGCACCTCCTATCAAACCCCGACTTTACTCCATCGCTTCGTCTTCACGAGTCGATCCGCGGACAATTGATATTGCTATTTCGCTTGGACTTCCAGGAAATTACTCAACGGGCAAGTCCGTGTCATACTTAAGGCGCCTGATGAAGTCTGAGCAAAAGGGTCGTGGAACTTTGCTTCGAGCGTTTGTAATATCGTCTCCATTCAAGTTGCCGACGGATGCCATAGCACCGATCATCATGATTACCAATGGAACTGGTGTTGGATTAATGCGAGCACTGCTACAGCAACGTGAATACGAGTGGAAGCAACTGCAACCAGGTTTTCTGTTGGACAAGCAATGTTTGACGAACTTCGTGTTTCTTGCCTCCGCTAATGAATCATCATTACTCTTTAAAGATGATTTCGATGCGTGGGAGTCAAACGGATTCATTCGGCGATACATGGCATGCACGGCGGAGCCTGGACATGAAAGTCAACTGGTACAGCAACTTGTCAGCAACCACATTGAGAAAATCTTTGAGATAATGAGCCAATCGACACAAGCTCGCATCTACGTGTGTGGAGGTCTTCGGATGACAAGAAATATCCGTGTTATAATGCAAGGGCACGCCGATCCTAATTGGTTTACCTCTATTGTGTCCAATGGACGCTACATTGAAGACGCATTTTAGGAACCATTTATGAACTTGAGGAGATCGCAGACTATTAGAAAAAGTCACGGGTGGTATTTTCGTGGATCTTGGCCGCCAGCTCGTTTGCATCTTCTCCATGAATTGCGCTGACGATTTCGAGTCCTTGGCTGCTCATATTACGCGAATCATAGCTACAACTAACGTCAAGGTCACCATCCAAGCCACCTTGGTTGACGTGCATGCTACTGGTCGGGTTTGTATGAAGCATCAGCGAGGGAGTCATGGCTGAAAGTCTTCGGTAAATTAAAATCAAGTTTATACTCGGCAAGAAATTAGTGTGGGAAATCCGGATACTTGAATGTCATGTTCTCCAGCGTTCGACGGTCTCATGCTAGCCGTCTTCAAGCAAGCCAACAACAAGGGCAACCTGTACTGGAGCATCCTCATCTTGGGCAGGATACTTCACGGCCATCGTTTCGTCATTCCCTGAAACACCCTCATCTTCGGCGTCATGACCCACTGCTTGCTGCTCGTGTGATCTATGTGCCTTCCAATCGTTACGAGTGGCCAGAAATCCAGTGTATCGGCCCTCCGAACAATCGAGGAAAATGAGTTGCAGGGTTGAAAACGTCGATGGTGAGGGTCTAGTAAAAAGATGCTGACTCTGTGAGGTGACGGACAGGGATTCACAAAGCATTTAACCTCAGCCGAGTTTTTTTTCGCGTGTTTTCTTCACGTCGCTCTAGAATTTGCTGGCTAGATGACGAAGTGTGGTTCCAACTGGTCGACGGAGTATCCCGCGGCGCATTCGCTGGGACTTCGCCAGATGCAGTCGAATTACCTGTGACTACCAACACCGTACGTCATCTTCGAGATGTTATACGAAAGTTTCCGAACACCCTCGCGAATGTTGATGCAGCCAACCTTACAGTCTACGAGAACAGAACGGCGTTTGATGACAAAAAGAATGGCAATCCTTTGAGTCCGCGAATGTCCTTGGATGATCTCGACGAACAAGTAATGCTCATTGTGGAAGGTCCGCATCGACTTCAGCATTTACATGGTAGTGTCCTCGAGTTTTCGCAAGACTTCTCAGATGAATGGTTGAAGGAATTCCGCACCCATGATATTGAGTTCGAATTGCTGCCATTGATTGCATCGCTGTCAGATTTCATCGAACAAGCTTTGCCTGTGAAAATTCGCATCCTAGATAGGAAGCTTCTTGGATGGGCGACCTATGGCAGGAGCGTTCAAGAGAAACTTTTCAGTCCTGATGCGATGCGTTCATGCGAGAAGATTGAGCGGATGTTGGAAAATATGTTGAGTCCGCTGCGCAGTGGAGATACGGAAAATTCTTTCATTTGGTTCTGGGACACAGTGATTCGCTCTGTGTTGGATTTTGTGTTCATAGACGCTCGCGTTAATCGGGATTCGTGCAAGCAATCATCAACCGGAAAGTTGCGTCCAGACTTTTTGTTTTTCCTTGATGAAGTGTGCGTCTTTCGCGGTGAAGAGAAGCAGCCAGCTGTAGTCATGCAGGAACCACGCTCGGAGCTGAGTAATAAGTCAATCTGGACCTACGGAGATGTGCCGTACTTATTCGGCTATGCTGCATCGGGCTACAAGATTCAGTTTTACGCTCTGGTTCCTGGTTATGGTGACTAGATCACCGTGAATACTGTTTTAATTGGATCTTTTGACTTGGAGAGGACAGCAGATAGATTTCGAACTGTGCTTGCACTCTTCAACCTGTGTCGGCTGTTGCCCACCATTGCAGCTAAATGTCCAGCATCCACTCGAAACGAATTCAAAGACATTCGCCGCTCGAATGGAGTCCTCGTGCAGCTTTTTCCAACATGTGTGAAGAAGACTTTTCCGAATTCCGCAAGTCTTGGCCACTTGGATCGTATTTATACTGTTATGAAGGCTGCAGGAGTTCCAAATGTTGATCACCTCGAAAAGTTGAAGTTGTCAAAAAATATGGTTGTACTTAAACCTCGTGGAACGATGACGAAACCGTCCAATTTGCTGGAGTTGTTTGTCGCGCTTCGTAACGTACTTGAGGCTCTCGTGGTTCTTCATCGTGAGTCGTGGATCCATCGAGACATCCGCTGGTCCAATGTGATAAAAAAACATGATTGTGCTGGGTGGTTTCTGATTGATTTTGTAAATGCTGCCATTAGTCCGCAGAGCTTTCCAAGTGGTAACCACTTAAGCATTGAAGAACACGCTCCAGAAATTTTTGTGGAGGGTGGAGCTCACACAACTGCTGTCGATATATGGGGCGTTGGATACTTAATGGAAACAAGTGGTTTGAACTATTATGATTTGTCAAAGCGAGCGGCATTTGTACAGCGGTTAATGAAGGAAGACCCAGCAATGCGACCGAGCGCAGAAGAAGCACTACGCGATTTATTGCCACTTGAGAAAGAAGCGAAGTTGGAACAAGAAGCGCTACACAACGTGCGCCGGAAACGCAAACGAAAGGCAAAATCCAAAAACAGAAAGTGATGGGCAATTTTCAGTGGTGGCTTTACGCCGAACCTTTTTATTATTACATATTTCTAATCAATTATTTGAAGTTCCGGAAATCGATTACCCCTGGCATGCTCGTACGGCAATTTACAACATTATGCGCCGATGGAATTTTTCGATGTGAAGCTACAGGCGGCCGTCTGCTAACATTGGGAACTATAGCCTGCCTAAAATAATGCCTTGTACCGACATCGCTGGCAATCACGAGGAGCCCTTTGGTATCTTAAACAGAAATAATATACAAATGCTGCAGGCAAAGCTCCGCGACCATTTTGCACAGACTTCATCCAGTGCCCCCAGATCGGTTGATTCAACGCGAGTATTCTGCAACCATAGTTTTTACTGGACAAGAAATGTTTCATGAACCTCGTTTTTCAAAAATATGCGAACCAAGACGGAAGACTAGTAAGAACAACTTGTCCGCAACCACATCAAGAATTATTTGTTTTGAGATAATGAGCCAAGGTCGCATATACGCGTGCAGAGCTCGATTATCCGGTTATTTTGCAAGAGCGCTGAGTAATTGGTTTGCCTCTATTGGGTACAGTGGGAAGTATGTTGAAAACGCAAATTAAACCGTCTTTTAATTACGTGGGCTGATCTATTAAAAAAAGACACGCTTCGTATTTTCATTAACCTTGGCTGCAAGCTCGTTTGCGTCTTCTCCACGAATTGCGCTGACGATTTCGAGCACTTGGCTGCGCATATTCAAAAGCCGATATCAGTGAAATAGTGATGGAAACCATAGTTAGAACGTACATCATGGTACATGGCTCGTTTCGGCCCTTCACAAGGTGGTTGTCCTCATATTTTTCTGATTTTTTTGTTGCCCACGAAGTCTTCACATGATGAAATCCTGCATGGGTGGGGCGGATGTCGCACCACGGGGCATCTGCATACCGGTATGCAAACGAAATCAGGGTTAAGTTACAATCAAAGCGATATCAAGAAATGATGCACCTGTCTCAAGCATCAGACGGTCAGTTGGAATGGCGCGAACAGTTTCAAGATTCTCAGCAGTCTTGAGGGAGCATCCGTTGACACCTACAAACAAGCGTTTGCCATTAAAACAAAAGAATCATAATTCTGAACCATTTTGTTCATACCAATATAGAGGCCACGTTCAACCAGCTTTTGCATATCTTCCGTGCTCCCAGTAAATGAATGCACGACTCCGTTTGTAAAGCGACTACGGTGCTTTGAAATCATCTCTATTATAATACAAGCCGAAGAGGAGGAGTTAGAAACACGTAGTCAGAGCACCCTTCAGATCAATAATACCGTAAAAGTCGCCGCCAGTGTTTCTGTTGTGCAGAAAAAGAGGTAGCTTGGTCCTCTCAGCGAGCTCCAATTGCTTCTCAAAGTACTTGAGTTGCGTCTCTTTGTCGCAGAATTCAAGGCGGTCGTAATCCAATCCGCACTCGCCAATAGCCACGATCTGCATCCACGAAGATCCTGTTCAGCACATAGTGCCCCAAGCAATCCAATAGGCTTCTTTACCGTTCCATCGGCCATGCCCTCTTCACAGACCGCCACTAGGTGCGCAAAGTACTTTTCCGGATCGTTGCCAAACTCATTCTGCTCAAATTCACTGCAACGCGTCGGGTGCACGCCCACAGTACTGAAGAGCGCCGGCCAGTCCGCATGGGCTGTCTGCGTTCTAGCGAGCGCCATCGCGTGCTTGCTTTCCTCCAGCGACCCGCCTGTTAGAGCCGCACCATTGAATCATCGTTAAGCCTAAATGATAGCGTCATCATAGTGCAGCGATCGTACCCGTGACGATGATCTTCTCCACACCACTGGTCTTGGCTCGCGTTAGGACCGCATCGAAGTCATCCTGCACGCCTCCGTCCGTCAGCTTCTCCCTCCCCAAGCGCCACAGTTGGCAGTAGAATACAGGAGACGCACCTTGTGCTTCTGCTTGCCTCGGTACTCGCCCTTGAAGACCGGGTCCGTGAGGTTCGCGCCGATGTCGATGAGCTGCCAGTGCGCCATGGAGCTCAGTGCGCGCGCACTGCAAGATGCACGCCGAAGCATACCGGTATTTGTACTGGTATCTTCCTTGCTCCTCTTTGGTATCAGCAAGGTTTTATAAAAACACCTCATGTTGCAGAGATGAAAAACCTCGGTCGCTGTGCCCTTTGTCGTTTTCCTATTTCCATTTTTGGGCAGGTGCGTTGAAGGAAGATCTCTATGGAGCTCTCTATGGGTCTTCTCTCTCTGGGGCTCTGTCCTCTGGCTCTGGAGGCACCTGCAGCGGACGGAAGCCAGATAGAGAGAGGGAGGGTGGGGTGGGATGGAGGCATAATGCTGACTGATTGTGCTGCTGTCTCGGTGATTGTTGCTCTGCAGCTCAACCGAAACGCGATCTTTTGCCACCAAAGGAAAGAAGAATCATGTTGGCTCAACTCGTCGCGGATGTGTGCCCTTCGTCGGCCTCGTTCTTCGGATTCATGGGCGTCGCCTCGGCCCTTGTCTTTGCCAGTACGTGTGCTCATAGCTGCTGCTGCTCCCTGGATG